>JANTCA010091125.1:0-13375 GCA_024741275.1 Chironex yamaguchii
GTAAAAAACTTGAAAATCGCCGTGCAAATTTGCGACATTGTGCTAAAATCATACTTAAAAGCTTTTTTTTGTCTGACACGTCAAGACAAATCTACTACATTATTATCATTTCAAGCCTGTTTCGCAATAGCTTATTCTTCAAGAAATTTTTCTTTAAGATTACCAAGCGATCTAATATATTATTAACTTAACATTATCAACGTTGAAATAAATAGGGTGTTCTGATTGGTTATTAAGAAACGATTAAGTCAAGAGTGTAGAATTACTAGAACAGCTGCACTAGGTGGGAGCAGTTCCGTCACGGCTCAAAGATTTGGTGAAAGACTTCCACAGTCTGTGGTATTGAGTAAAGCTATTTATGTCTTGATATATATGTATATGTATATATATATGTATATGTATATATGTATATATACACATCAGGTATGTACAGCCTTCTTTTGTCGCATGAATTAGGCTTTGTAGTTGGAAAGTTCCTGGATGGACCGTTATCTTCTCCAAAAGTGCGGTAAAGTTGCATTTATACTTCATTTTGAGATTAGACGACCTGTTAGCATTGATTTTTTCCGTTTTGCTTACTACTTGTAGTTTCACGAAGACGTCAGTACTATATATGTTTCCTGAATTATCTCCATGAAGGCGTCTGCACTAACGAAAGTATCGACACTGAAAAGTTGTTCCATGTTCCTGGATTTCCTTCAGATTTTTCCCCAAATTTAATCATATGTTTCTTATTGCATGTCCAAAAGTTCATACAAATTTTGTCAAAAATATAACCTGACGGAGATGACCAGGTTGAAAATTCGCAGAGAATAAGACTTGACTTGAACTTATCAGAGTATATTTGAACAATCCTTTTTGTGGTACCAAACTTGAAAGTTGCCTTGAAAATTTGCGTTTTTAAAGCTTTTTTAGTCTGACGCTCTACAGAGTATGAATTATCAGAAAGGAACGTACAGATAAATGTCAACCTTTGAATACGAAACATGTATCAAAACTAACCAATCGTAAACAAGACATGAAAAAGAAATAAACAGAAAATGAAGAAACCATGCAATATTGGAACAATGCAAGTGAAAAAAAATTAACAACAATATATTGCAAACAACAAGCTTGCTACAAGAAATTAAAGCGATGCATTGATTAGTGTGATTTTATCCTCATCAACTTTCAATTTACATTCATTTTTCGATAATTTTTGCAATGCGTTAATTTGAAAAATTCTTCAAGAGAAAATTCCTTGATCTGATTATTATTTAGGCGTGGCAAAGAATCATAAAAAGATGAAAACAGCAACATCGTAAAAGCATAAGATGTCCTGATAGCTAAATCATTTTTACAATTTTATTAATGATTTCTCTACCGATCATGTTCATGAAATATACCCAGCTCTTGAAAGGTGGCATTCCCTCACATGCGCATTTTCATTGGACTGATTAGTTTTTGTTATTCATTAACGTTAGACTGCTGAAAATCATTTTGTTTCCTTTTTTGATACAACATCGAGAAAGCGATGAGGTAATCTCACTTTGATACAATTAATTTCGCCATAATTCATTTTAATGAAATGTCGATTTTTTTGCTAATTTTCGCCTATCTGGTCCCCGTAAAATTTATTCTCGCTAGTTCCTTTAATTTCGTGAAATAATTTAAGTAAGGAAACAATTGACGTTAAAATATTTTCAAATTTTTAATGTTTTAAATGGCATAATTAATCTATCTCTTTTTGCGAGTGTGGTAAAGATGAATTTAGTTGAGTACTGGTGTAAACCTGGCTGCTTGGAAAATTTTCAATTTTATGGTCCAAAAATATAAAACTTAAAAATCAGCTCAAGTCATCCTTTTTCATGCATACTGACATAATCAATTATCAATTTGATTATTAAAATAGAGCGTGGCAGAATGGTTTGGATATTAACTCTAAACATAGGTTATCGTATCGCTGTAGCATGTATGATGAAATTTTACAAGGATGATCTCTGCTGGATTCTTAATGTGTACTGAGCTTCTATGAAGGCTGCTTTGTATATTTTCTTCCATACCTATATTACAAAAACTGTAAAAGAGAAGAAAATCCTTTTTCTCGATCGATTTTTATTCTAGGACCAGTGGCGTAAAAGGGCATATTAGGGATCAATAGGAATTTTGTAAGATAGAGCACTTATGTTGAGATTGCAAAACAAAGTGAGCGTTAACAATCTTTTGGTGCTACAAAACTTAAAAATCGCCTTGAAAATTTGCGACATTGCGCTAAAATCATACTTATCGCAAATGTTACAATGTCGCAAATTTTCAAGGCGATTTTAAAGTGAGCTTTATTAGGGAAAGGACTACACACAAAAATTTCGAGATTTGTTTGAAATTCAGCAAGTTTATTTAAATCATGCCCAGTAAACAAAAAGTAATGAATTAGTCTAGTATTGTGCGAGCAACACTAGGTAACAAGGCTTTTTTGATGGCCTTTGGAAACCTTTCAGTACAGTATGACCAGGAAGGACATCGCAATATAAATTTGTTTTGGCTACAATTTGATCTAGTGTTCTAAGTTGTTTAACTAAGGTGGCTTAAACAACATTACGACACCGTTGCATTCGAAAGATCATGTAAGTGGCACAAGGATTGCTTTTTATTTTAAAAGAAAATCAACTTTGGAACTTTATATGTAGATTCCTCTGCACTTTCCTAAAGCTATTTATTGACTTGCTCTTGTCGACGATCGAAGCGCTTTTAGTGAGAGAGGCCTAAAGGAAATTACAGTTTGCTTGTCTACAGCTAAAGCATGCTTCTATTCTAATCACTTGTAATACATCATTGGACTCTTAAATCGTTCACTCTCGAGTTCCCGGTGCGTTATTTTCCGTACTGCTTACCCATTTACTTAGGAAGCAAACACAAAACCTATCGCATGAGCAAATGAAATTGTTGTCAATCTATTGATTTCATGTCTGGAAGGCAGACGCAGTATAGCATCTTTAAGACAATTGTTAACTCCATGATTATATTCTTTGACAATATGACAATATTAAACAATGATACTTAGCTATAGAGGATACCTATGTTCTAAAAAGTGTCGGCCATGGCCAAGTGGTCTTTAAAGGGTCAGAAAACAGGCATCAGAAATGAATTGCCAATTTAATTTTTTCAGTTTCGTAATCATCAATTTAGTGCTGCTGTCACAAGCAAATGCGAAATTAAATAATTAAGTGTCAAATGTACAAGTTGATAAGGGTTTCAAATTAGTGACGTTGTTGATAAACTTGGGGTATTAGTCTTTGATATTATCTACAAGTATATTGCTAAGACGTACTTCTGTATTTATGGTGCTTTGCAGTTGTCGTCAAAATCAAGTGTGTCGGCGGTAAAGTGAAATTCCATAATATTCATTCACTTGGTGCCAAAAATGGCGTCGTTTTAAAAGTGTTCGTCATATAGAGGTTTTTCTAAGAAAGTGGGTGACCAAGACTTAGCTAGTTTCACACACTCTCGTCTGGTTACAATATATGGCTGGCTACATAGCATGGCCACTACACAGGTTGCACCGTAGGTAGGTATAAGCTCGATATATATATAAACATCTATATATAAACATTACACTTTATACATATAGCAGTTTCAAGCAGATACCTACCAATGATGATACGATGTCGACTATTTCAGGGTTTAATGTATGGTATTTTAGTAATAATTTTATGCCCTTTAATAAGCTTATAACAATGTTTCTCGCCCTGCCAGTGTAAGCTGTGACGTTTAGAAACACCACAATAAGACCTAAAACGCTAAGTGTGATCCAATGAAAGAAATGGCTTGGAACCTTTAGTTTCATGTAGACCCTCTCTGCCTTTTTGTAATGAATTGATCATTTCAAAGCTTCATTTCTTCATCTTTCGTGCGTAATCGGCATAATAAAGCCTACAGACATGTCTATGTTCTAAAATTGTCATTAAAATTTAATAGGTATCTGTAACTGCATTCTTTGTTCATATTTAATTTTTAAAAATCCTTGGTGTATTGGTACATGTTAGAATGATCTTAAAATAGAGGCACATAACATTTTAATGAGATACGTGTTTAAGAAAATGCGCCTGCAATATCTAAAACATTTCATCTCCTTCATTATCGTTTCTGTGCAAGGTTTGTTGTAAGCCTGAAAATGCTTTGACTATTATCAGTGTGTTGACGCCGCCTGCATAATAAACTCTTTGGTACGCGAAATTTATATAAAAAGCCCTTACTCTATTAAAATAATATTTTTTAAGTTTTATTAACTGTACATTCTTTTTAATGTGTTTTTGCTCTGACTGTGTTGTGTTTATTTCTATATTCTAATTAATCATTATTTTTCATATATGTCGTGTCTTGGATATGTTACTCATACTTTAGGGCAAGCGTATTCCTTTTTATAATTTTACTTCATTTACCATCATCCCAGTTCTTCACCATTTGTACATCTTTCAAGCAATTTGTATCAAAGAATCAATACTTGACTATTGTATTTCCCAAATTCATTTTTAATATATTTGACCCTATATATCTCGTGCTTGCTAAACATATACTTACTAAAACGTTGTAACGGAAGAGACAAATCTTCCGTAATTCAATGTCCCTAAAAGTATCTCCTGACATACTCGCCATTCTACGTTTCTTGTTATTTACACAATTATTCATAGTCTGCTCTTTTAAAAAATACTATTTGTCATTAAGTTGACAAACATCACATTTAATGTATAGATCAATATGTAGACGTTTGTTTAAAGAAGCAATTGCTTTCCAATTTTCAAAATATTTCCTTTTGATATTCCTAATCTTAAACATTTTAAGATTGCCTTCAAGGTTCTAAGTACGTCTTAGCTATCTACTTTGTTTTAGACTTCCCTAATACTGACCTCTTTTTTCTAACATGAAAGAAAGCCGACATTTCACGTTTAGGAGGAAGTTAAATTTTGTCTTAGATGTTTTCACTTTGGTATTCAACCATTTTTTCTCCAAACCAGGTGTAAGGTTACAGCTGCAAATTTTTGGTTTGTTTTAAAATCTGACGCTACCTGGTCTTAATAGACAGGATTTTATTAGAAAAGTATTTTTGAAGGTTATCTTGATCTTAGGTTTCATGTTATGTGAATACATTGAAAGATAAACTGGTGCTGTGTTTGTAACGGAATTCCATGTTTATTTTCATTACTGTGTTGGTGGCCTGTCAAAGGTTAACAAAATCAATGCACTTGTCAATAATTGGAAAGGTTCTTTTTATCTAAGGATATCAGCCACCAAACAGGTGAGCAAAAACGGTGCCAGACAAGAGATAAAATGTTACGATTGGTTCAAAGAAGACATTGTACCGGTCCCTTGGGAAAACATTTGATTTAACACTGGCAAGTGAACACGCTTGAGGCTAAACAAACAAAATCAGATCGCTATTACAAAGTGTGGCTTTTATTTATCCTTGCTTTGTTTATATTTTTATAAGTTTTTACTCCAATTATTTTCTTGCTGAATTTCTCTCAAAAATCCAATAAAAAATTTACAGATCGAGAATAAGGTATGCTATTTCATATATAAGTCTGCATTTCTCGAGGAATAATATTTTGAATGTGCATCTTTAAAAAATCTTGACAATCATCTTTAGCTTTTGTATGCCCTGTAACAAATTAATTTCATTGCCGACACTACCAGTCTGCAATGTAGTGCTTTACTATCCACCAAACTTTAGGAAAGTTTAAAATCATCTGAGCTTATTCTATCTAAATGTAACTGTGCTTTCAACTTATTTGACTTTGCTTAAAGCACTATAATTTGCAATGCTCACGCAGTATCAAAAAAATAATCACATGAACATGACTTGTTGATTACAAAAGCCATGCGACAATCTTGATCTTGCTTACCTGTCTCATATTTTTACAGGTTTTCCAAGGAAAAGTCAGTCAGATGTTTTATCCCTGTGTACCAATCTACTCCAACATAATTTGTTATATCATAATTTAGGTGATAATGCAATATTTAAACTAATTAAAGACATGCTTCGCCTTGAGCTATGTAATTCTATTGTGACCCTATAGTATAAAAATTCTTCATTAACACCAAGTGTTTGTAAAATACTTTTAACGCAAACAGGAAATATGTTTGCTCAAAATGCTTGTGTACTGTGAATTTTTTTCCTGACATAAGGTTACTATTTAATCTTTTGAAGTCATTATTACCATCTGTTTCTTAACCTTTTGGTCGTAGGTGAACACATTAATGGACTTGAGACCCTCTCTTTCGTCAGACAGACCTGGCTATACGTACCCATGTATGGTCTATTTCATCAAATCATCAGTCCATTTTCACCTTACTCTCTTCCTTACCACAGTGCCATATTATGGTTCTGGTCGATTACTTCTCATTTCCCATTTGGCTACAAAACGTTTTACAGTCTGAAAAATTGTCCCAACTTTAAACATGCTACTCATGTGTTTGTCCTACAGCACGGCAGTTGGTAACTTTTAATCTAATACCGAGTCGTTAACCTCGAGGTTATAATTTGCTTTTATATGTACTTTTAAGGGATTCTACAAGTTGAAAATGCATAACTATTAATTTTTATTGATCCTAATTTTTAAACATTTATTGCTCCTTTGATCTTAGGAGCCATGTTTAGCATAATTGTATTTCTATGCATCTTTTACCTGATCCTGGCACCCGTCGAAGGATCAACATCCGGAATGTAACAGTTACTAAAATAGCAACAAATGTTTCGCTTGAGCTGAAATCAAATGGTGAAACTCTTTTACTAGTACTTACATTAGCCTTTGCTTACCACCAACCATACATATCATTTTATCATCAAACGATCATAACCTGTAATCTTAATTGTTGAAATAATTCATCCAGCGTATAGACATAGTGTAATCCATGATCCATGAGATTTTTACAGTCGCGTCTGCTAGAACTACCTGAACATATTTCTTAAAACTTGAATACTCTAGACAATTTATAACAGCAATAACAATCAGAGAGGGGTAAGTAATGACACCATTTTTGTTATTGTCTTAATTAAATTCTAAAATAAACTGGCGTTTTCTAGGCCTCTTGTGCTATGTACCTGTAGCTTTACAACTCCAACGGATCAAGTCAGTGAAACAATCGGTTAACTGCGATTTAACAGTAGCGTTTGAATTCACGATATAGCCTCAACCAAGGACAGACAAAGTTAAAAGTTTAATTGGCAAGATATAGTTTAAGATTAGCATAGATATTTGCTATCTAATTTTACTTTGTCTGCTCAATGTGTCATACGTTTATGGCATTTAATAACGGAATTAGTTGCTTTAAAAAATGCTCTAGTAAAATTGCTTAACTAACAGCATGTGGTTAACAAACGTGTGCAAATAATTCTAAAAGTTAAGGACGAATATGCTAAGATGTTAATGAACAATGAATGACTTGGGAATTATCAAGACTAAAAGTAAAAATTTATATACTAGTTACATTGCTTGATTGTGTTAATATATTTTAATCAATATTTGACATAGACTGTATGTTCGTGACGCTAATAATCTCGGGTTTGAAGAAAGTACCAGAAAAACAGGCTGGACAAAATGTGGTGGCGAGAATTGGGAAGATAAATACAAATAGTGAGACACCTCTAGCGAGGATCAAAAACATAAAAGTAAAGAACAAGAAAGTGATGGCCATTATCAAAAAGGTATAATCAGTTAGCAAACAATTAATATAGAGGATCGAAAAGATATAATTATAGTCATAAATATTAATGGCAAGGATCGAAAAGGTATAAGCAAAGAGCATAAATTGATAGGAGTTTCAGAAAGGTATGTGTAAACGCCAAAACATTGATGGCGAAGTCCAAAAAGGTATGCCTAAACAACATAAAAGTGATAGCAAGGATCGGGAAAGTGTAAGTAATAAACAAAAATTGATCATGAGGATTGATAAAATAAATAAAGAATGCAAAATGGATGACAACTATTGGCAGTAAAATATGTGTGTGATTTGTGATTAATTGTAATATTTATTTGACAAATGCAGAGAAGTATCATTAACGTCATGAGAAACCCAAACCTCGATTAGATACGAGGGAGGAGTAAAAGGGATATCATGTTTAAAAGACCTTTTGCAGCTTTCCGTCTGAAGAGTACAAGATTAAAGCCTAAAAAGTAAATTAATAACCATGAGTTTCAACCAAAGTTTCTAAATGCAATTCTTATACCTTCTTCGCCCTTTACAAGACTAGCAGGAATATATCTTCTCGCTACTGTAGAGACTTTTAAAAAAGAAGCATTTAGTTTATAAAAAGTAAAGTGTCCATAGGACAAAGGCACAGCTCTTTACGTCTTAATAATGCTGCATAGTGCAACAATCTTATATATTTGCTATGCACTAGTCTTAGGAAAAGTTGTTGCTGTCAATATACTATATTACTGGTCAGAGTAGGTATCTCCATTTTTCGTCAATTAAAACAAGCTCAGATAATCTGTAATATAATATTATGAAAACAGTTTATTATATCGTTTTCCTGCTTTCTTTTACCATTTTAGTCTTACTGACCCCAGAATAAAATGATGAATTTTGCAATTCTTTTTATGGCAACTATACTCCTTGAGAGTGGTAAGTGTATCAAGTTCATGTTGCATAAAAATTATTGTGGGTGTTCTGGTTGCAAATATATGTATCTGGCAAATGGTATGCAAGTTACATTATAGAAATATTAAAGACTATTTGTCTTGTTGATAAGCATTGACTAGACTGTTCAAATTTGGCTTTACTTGTCCTAAAATGAATAAATCTAACGAAAATATTAGCATTACGTAAATTTGATTTTAATGAATCAAAACGATTTTGGCATGTAAGGAAACAGAGACCAAAAGAAGCTTTACTAAGTTTTAAAGCACTTCATAGTGCCCATTAAATAGGTGAAAGCCACAGTTATAATTACGACGAAAAACATAAGATCATCCTACTGTGCCATGTCACACCCGCGTAGCACTTTGGCAGTAAAAAATATTTTGTGTCCTGCTCCGAACTTTTTCTAATTATTTCCTTTATTTAACTAGTTTTTCGTATGTTATTTGCTAGTTGTCGTGTATATTAGTGGTAAGCGGACTAAACTTAGTAGATTAATACAATATTAATATCACTAGATTAAATAAATTCCTATTGTCCCCACTGCTGTAAGGAAGCAACGATTACTTTATTCAGCAGTGGAGATGAAGTTTAACCTAAAATATGAAAAAGATCGTATTCAATTTCAATTTGAACCCGACACCTAACAACAAGAGCACCCATTGTGTGAAAAACTAAATCAAATACTGTCAAGCACGTCTTCATATGAAATTATGATGATAAGCAAGCAAAGAAATCATAATCACTTTAATCAGCTTTTACGTACATTAGCTAAACATATACTTTGCTGTAACAGATCTATATTGCTGTAATAAAGGTTGTTTCTTACGTTTGGCTTTGAATTCCTGCTAATCTTTTCTCAACTGTGCTTTTCTCAACTGTGCTTTTCTCAACTGTACTTTGTTAAAGGTTTTCTGGATTTTTAGTTTCTTGCTTTTTAAGCTTTCATAGCACCACTTCATAGTTAATGATCTCTACCATTTTGTATTGTATAACTTGTTTCCTTTCTACACTGATGTGTCGCTCTTTTATCTTGAATATAAAAAAGGCAGTGTTGCAACAGAAACGACTCGAATGTATGATACCAACTCATCCTCTTTTCAATTTACTCAAGTCACAGGATTTCCTTTAATAAATTCACCTGCGATTGATAGAATCAGTTCTAGATCCATAAATTGCATCACATTATACTGCACGAAGTTTAGTCGATTTCCATTTTCATCCGTGATGTCTTGATCGTAAAAAAGTTCTGACTTTGGGTGTATTGGGGACTTCTTTGGCTCTTTGGGTGAAATGCTCTATAGTTTTAACGATACTATATAGTATTTATCATATATTTTTGGTTTATTTTATTGATTCCTCGAAAAACAGTAACAGATAACATAGCAGAATTTGTAGTGTAAGGCAGGGATGAAAATTTACTCATAAGGAAGCAACAAACTATGAATCTGTCGAGAAAACAAAACGAAAAAATATGCAATGTGTTTTGTCGCTCAATCCTTTGTTTGTTGAATTCATATTGGTCAAATTTTAATCTTAGATGCCAATATTACTAAAAACAGCTTTTAAGTTTTGTACTGTTAGGAAACTGTTTATCGAATCTTTGTTGTACATTATCTATATTTGTTCACGTTTTACTTCAGCAGTTTAATAAATGTTGAGTAAGACACAGGGAAAACTGTAGCAATTGACTTAGGTTATTTTGTTTTGTTGGAAATTACAAAAATTGACAACATGTTTGCATAACAAAGTCTTAGCTTAAGATGGAGTTATCCAGCAGCAATTACTTGTCTAATTCAACTGAAACTTCGCCCAGTAATGCTTAAAATTATCAACTTCCCAAGTGCTAGGATTTGATACTCTGCAATTTTGTTGCTTACGCAAAATACAAGGCGCTTAATCTTTGAAACTAATAGTAAGTTACTGAAAAGTCTCATCATAATTTGGAAGTCATATTAACCACTAGTAAAATAGCAAACCAGAGTACCAATGTCAAGCAGTCTGAAATCCTTCTTATGTCCTAGAACTATGTAACAGAGCAGTATCATATACACTCGTATAAAGTCCGGGATAAGCTTTCGTAAATCCCTAATTATGTAATGGCTTGCTGCAAGATATCAAGGAAGCAACAGTGGCCCATAGACGCCTGCACAGAGACACATTAACACTCATCTGAGCATTGTCTGTAGAGCCAACCTGCGGCTTATTGAGCATAGTAGCGCGTACAGAGCTAATTTGCAATTCTTGAGCATGCGTGACAAAAACCCTGTGGACACAAATCCGTATATGATTCAAAATGCAACTTTTTTTATCCGATATCAAAAAGCTTTGAGGCCACATGTATCCGCCAATATGATAAAAAGTTTCAATTTGGAGAGCGTTTTCAAAACTTTGCGTGACCGGTGACCGGAAACTCCGGATACGTATGGATGGAAGCCGAAAATTGATAGAAAAAGTTACATTTTCAAAAATATCCGGATATTTGTGGACGGGGTCTACACCAGTATGATCCATAGGATGAACAGGATTGGACAACCATAATCTCAACCACACAATTTGATGGTATCGTGCTAGCTCAGCAATATAATGATTTTTTAATAGTTTCGTGTAAGTTTAGGTATTTACATTTATAAGAGAAACGGCCTCTTCCTCTCATGATGCTTTGACGTGTTTGTTGCTCGGCACTGCCGTATTTTCCCACATTTGTAACTTACTGAATGGCTCCTTTGTAATATTTTCTGTCTGCTTAATAGTCATCTTTTTCTATTTTTAGTGAATATGGAGAAGCTACCTACCATAAGTATTCTGGCATCTGATGAAGGAACTGGAACCCAGTTTGATATAGGGGGCTGTAAGGTGGATTTGCAGAGGGGCGAATGCAAAGTGTCGTTAAAACCTTCGGCTGAAAGTTGTCAAGGAAAGGTTTCTCTACAAGCACTAATTGGCCATTTTTTCCCAAACAATAATCTTGGAGAAAAAACAAATACTTTTTTGCTTCCTGATAAATTTGATCTCATTAAAGTTGAAATAGACAAATGTACGGGAGATATCAATTTTCAAGCAGTAGCAAGGGAGAGGTTTGATATTATTCCACAACGTCTTTCCTTGAAAGGAACAAAACTTGGTCTTACTTTTAATTATAAATCAGGGAGTGTAGACTGGGAAAACCTAGAAATTGATATTAATGGTGAATTAACAGTTGGAAACAAACCAATTCAAGTTGTTATGCTTAAAAAGCCAAAAGAAAAAGAAATGTCATTTTCATTTAGTACTGACGAATTAGCAGTACCTATATTTACCAGTTTATTTACTGATTCAAACCTGGATAAGAAGCCGGATTCTGAAGGAAATTCGCGTTTATATTTAGCATCAACAGTTAAAAAGATAGCCAAGAAGTATAATATTTATCCTTTTGATGTGCGATACCTCAAGAATGCAACCAGCACAAAGCGATCTGAGACAGAAAGTGTCAGTGTCCCAAAAGAGTTTTCAGGTATGGTTATATCAAAACCGAAAGTGTCCGGAATATTTGACCCCAAAGGATCGTACGAATTTGTTATTTCTGGCCTTCCAAAATCCGATTTTTTCAAAGGTACTTTTTATTGCATTGTTCAAAAACCTAAAGAGTGTAATACAGCTATAGGAGTTATTGCTGCGCTAGAAAATGTGTCACCAACACAAATTATTGGGAAAATAACAGGGAAAGATTTGTCTAATTTGCCCCTTTTAAAGGATATTACATTAAACTTTGTGGTGGAAGCTGCCAACGATGACGTGCAAATTGTTAGAGATGAAGGGCTTCTTACTGCTCTTAGTGCATTTCTCAATGGGGGGAAAACAATACGAGAGGGGGTCAGTCTTCTTCTTGATTTGCCAGTAAAAGAAATCCTTAAAAAGGCTGATTCAAGTATTAAAACTGATAATGTACCAGACTCCTTGTATATTCGAGTTATCATTCTAAAAGGTGAAGTCAGTTTCAAGTTTCCAGACACATGGAAAAATGACTTGTTGCAAATTTTGGCTGCATTAGCTCCCAAGGTTAAAGAATTTATCCCAGCATGGCTTAAAAGAGATGGTCCTCCCTTGGTCGAAGTCAAAAAATTTACGTTTGATTACAACACAAGGAAAACTGAAATTCACGTGACTGCCCCGGGGCCTTTAAAAATTGGAAGCTTTTTTTCTATACAAAATATTGATTTTCAAGTAAAGCATGCTAAAGAGGACGCTCCATGGGATTTTTCCTTTAAATCCAGGCAAACAATTCTTGAAACGGTTACGTTTACAACAAGCCTTAGTAAGACAGGAGATAACTTCTTGTTTGAAGGCTCTATAGATGAATTAACTACTGGGCATCTTATCAAATGGCTCGGTCCAAAATTTGCAAGTGATGAACTGATGTCAAAGCTGACGTTCTTGGATTTTGGTGTCCAAAAGTTTAAAATTTTGGCCAAGTTTGGAGGGGAAAATTTGTATCTCAGGTAAGTGTAATTTTTGAAATTACACTATCAAAACATTAGAGAAACATAAGGGTCTGCCCCTTATGTCTATCTAAGTCAATAACATCAGCAAAAAAGTATGAAAACAACCTTTAAGCATTGATTTGCTTTTCATCAGAGCCAACTTAAGATCATAAAGTATTCTTAAATATTTTGTGAAGCAAATAAGATTTGTAATTGCCATGTTATTCCTTGATCTTTATGCTTCTTTTGTATAATCATCCAAATATCAATTCAACTTTCCAATTTGTGTCAAGAGTTAT
>JANTCA010091126.1:0-13374 GCA_024741275.1 Chironex yamaguchii
TTGTTTTCAGCCATTAGGACGATTTTGTTCTCGCGGCTTAAAACAATTATGTCTTCCATGTGAACCAGGCATAAAGGGAATCCAAGGGTAGAAAAAGATAGTTAACAGGATCTGAGCGTGATTTTTGGTCGCCATCTTGTTTTCGAGCCACGGTGCTAATTAAGGTTTAGTTTATATGCATTTCTTCTTTAAACTGTTGAAAAAGTCAGTAATTAATTGCTTGTATACAAATGTAAATATGCATCACTATGCGATTTCTGATCGTTAAACAGTAGCTTTGTGATGGCTGGAAGAGAGAGACCATCTATGAAGATATACCTCAAAAGCTATCAAAAAAGACTCGTATTGAAAGGTATTTTCTGCTGAAGACATTAACACTAATATATATCGCCATCACGGCACAAAGAAATGGTGAAAGACTTCCAAAGTTCTTGGTATCGTGAGACGAATCGCAGCGGTGGGTATGGCATTAATTTCCTCTGTGCTTCGGCTGAAGCCTGAGTAAGGAATCACGTAAGTTAACGTCCAAATCCGTTATACAAATGCAGACAGAATAGCGCTCAAAGCTACAGAAGGACTTTCTTTGTCATATGACTTACAACTAACTGATTGCCGCTATAAATAGGACTATCAAGTATGAAAAGTCGTCGATAATTATCAGTTAATAACGTTGTTCTCGTAGCAACCTTTCATTAATATCGTCTCGCATTATTGCAGAAACAAGTAGTTGGTGCAGATAGATATTAAATTTTGAGCTGATGTCTGGAACCATCCCAGCACAGACGTTTTCGGTTTTACGTCACACGGTCCGTTGTCGATGGCAACCATTCGACGAAAGGGCAAACGATGAGGTCCGTGAACAGCGTTTCCTACAACACGTGGTCTTGTGTTATTTTAGTGTTTTTAAGGTCTTGTACGTTGTAAAATATCGTCTAAATACGTGAATAAAACACAAAAACAAAACCTTGACTAAGTTAAATATTTGAAGTAAAGTTACTAATATGCTGCTCTAGGCACCTAAGGTACTCTTTTTTTCTTGCCTCAAGTAGTCATTCTCCATGACTGTCTACATCAGCTTCAAGTTCAGTGGTATGGTAGTATACAACAGTGAAAAATCTTCCTTGTCAGAGGCGTTTTAAGTGTAAATTACTGCTGGTAAAAACAGCCATCACGTTTTCTTGAATAAATTTGTTTCACGGAGTAATCTTTTCGGTCATCTATCATCTTCAAGTGCCCTTACAGTTCTCAGTGACATTGTGGGTACTTTCTTCTAAATCTGTATCCAAAACCATACCAGATGTCGAAGGCAAAGGGACTATAAACAGAAGCTCAAAGCCTTCCCCATCAATCCATGATTGTTGCTTCCATCGGCAATATAGCCTTTTGGCATTTTCAAGCAGAATAAGAAAAAAACTATCCAGAAATTAACCTTCTCTCGCACCACAACTAAATGTTTTAATGGCGCGGTCGGCTTTGTTTGCCCCTTCAACTTGTTGATATGCGCAGCTGTTAAGGAGAACCGAAAAAATCCGTTAAATTCAATGACATTACAGAATGTTACTCCATAGAAAGGGAAGCTTAATTAGAAAGTTTTGCATCACCGAAGCATCACTTTCAACGAAGCTTGAAGGACACCTTGAAAGGAGTCAATCATTTGGTCAATGAAGCACTTACACTACATCTTTTTTAAGAAGAAGGGGAGTGGGCGCGTGTTATTTTAGTTTCCTGTCATTAAATTCGATTGGCACATATGGAATCAATAATATTGTCATTCCATGTAATTAACATCAGTGATGATTCCGGTAAACAAAAATTATGTTTGTATATGATGCTGTTTAGATCTGTCTTTTTAAGATGGCACGGATTCACCACGTTATGGAAATTCGTAGCAGAAAGCTAGCAGCTACTTGTAAGTTTGGCTGTATTTGTCTTTGAAATTAAACTTTTACAACACAGAATAAGTTAGTAGTTCGATTTTCAGGTTAGCAGTGTCTTGACGCAGAGTATTTCTAAACATTTCGTCTTCAGTAAGCACGACGCAATAAATCAGAATTAGTGGCAATTACACCTAATAGGTTTGTTTTGTTTATAACCATTTATTGCATATTTGTTAGACTCCATGCTATCCGTCCCTATTTCCTGCTTGTCTTTATTTGGTGTGAGGTCTTTCGAAGTCTTTCAAATGCAAAGCGAAAGGAGTTTCTTTATCTACAATTATGCAAGCTGTTTACAATCACTCACTAAGACTGTTGTTTAATTTTCAATGAATTATATTTATCATATTAATGAAACTTCTTAACAAGAACTTTTCAGCATAGCAATACGACGTATATTCCAGCATGCGAGTCGCCATACAACAATACTGGTAAGACGATTTTAACTGATTTGATTTACGTAAGAGCTTAAGTGTCACACTCAATGTATTCTTTTTCGTTTGTGACATTAAGTGTTTATCGTTTTAAATACAAATAGTTTCATTTTATTATTTGGATATTTGCTTACCTGTAAGCTGAGACTTCGGAAAGGTTGTATATTTCAAAGTTATAATATCGTGTCTTTTGTCAGTGACTTAGTTAAGATTCAATACCGTACCATTCTTAGAAATGTACACCATATTATGTTCTTGCAATGTACTAGTGTTCGCTTATATTGGTCATTATTTTTGCTATAACTTACAAGCTTCAACGATCAACGACCAGGGAGACACGACTTTGTTGTCACAATGTGGTGACCAACGCTGAGTTAGCGTAGATCAAATATTCGAAGCCTAGATTTACTACAAGCCGTAGCACAGGAGACGATACTTTCTGTTAGATGCAAACATTTGATATCGTAACCGCCTAACGAATAAAAAGCTTTGGAAGTCGATCTTTAATTAACAAATATTGAATGGTTGTTTTTGAATCTGCTGAATTAGAAATCGACGTAGTAACCCACTTCATCTCTGCTTTTTAATGTGCATGTAAATGAAAAGCGAAAACTTGGACAGGACTGATCATAACATGGCTTACTGCTGTTGGGGCAGACATCTTGTGTCCAATTCATTGTGTTGTCAAAACGCAATACTTTGTTAAAGCTAATGCTCTCTTTCCTAACTCATTTTAAACTGAAATTCGTAGACTGCAATAACTTAAGCTGTGTTTAGGATACACCGATCACACAGAATTAAGAGACGAACATGCAATCCATTTTTTCAGTTTTTACCGAGCGTTCATATTTCATCTAGAGTTTGAACCTGAAATCAATGAATTTTCTTGTTTTCAGAACTACCATGTCCCCCTAATACAAATCTAACTTTCTCCTTGCTAATGGGACTCGTAAATAATGTTTCTGTATGCATCGAGTTACATTTAGAACAGACCCTATATAGTTACAACCCTTAAACAACCAAAGCATTTTGTCACAGAACGTCTAAGAAGGAAGTTACAACGTTAGTATTTCATAATTATCTTCATGGAGAGTTTTAATAAATATTCAGGGAGAAGATTGCATTCAGTTTGTTCTTAGCTCGTTTCTCTTCGTGAACCATTTTGTTGACTTTCTTTATCATTTGTTTCTCGGAAAGAAAAATTGGTCTTTGGAAGGCGTTTCGAAGAGATAAATCGTGATATGAAAAATAATCAAAGCAAACCTTCGTTGGTGCCTGAGTCAATCCCTGACGCTACAACAGCGAATTGATCTCCACTCAAATGAGATTAACTTAAGTTACTCTTTTACCTAGAAAAATGCAGTGTAATCTTTGATTAAATAGAGGTCAAACTCTTGTCATGATCAGTCTAAAAGAGGTTGTCGCAATTCAATGCCCTAATAATGAAACGTTTGAATGCTGACCGATTTAACGTTCATATGCGAAAGAAAGATAACTGCCTCATGAAATGTTTGCAAGTGTCTAAATGCACCGTATATGCTGCCAAAGAAGCACAACTGCACACTTGCAGTGTAATTTTGCCTCTTTCATGACAGAACAAATGCATTTTGTTCAAATTACCACACACCTTGAGAATGGGAATGTGCCAAAGAAGATAAACCTTGCAGTTACTGTAAGTTAACGCTTTGCCTATTGTCCAGTTGACACACCTCTGAAACTCAAGGTTAATGGAACTAACAAGATTTTAGACATTCTGTGCATACTCCATGGGCTAGTCGTTATGTTTAGAAGGTATTCACAATTCTAAATTGTCAATTTGTACTGCACTTGTTTTTTGATTCTTGTGGAATGACCCTAAGTATCATTCTTGTAAAGCCTTTAGAACCTTTTGTTAGTTATTTGTAAAACAACTTCTTAAAGCCTGTACAATACATTTAATTACGTAGCAGAAGCAGAGGCGGCACGTCCAGTGGGGTAGGTGGGCAGTTCCCCACCAAGTTATTTTGAGCAAAATCTTTATTTTTTCATTTAAGAGACGATTCATGTTTGATACACAAACAGTTTATGTAATCCACACTCAAATCACTTCCATTCTTGCAATAATTTGAATGAAATCACAAATTCCACCAAACCTTTGGCATGGTGCCTGTTGAATCAAACAAAGGGAGACTTCACAATATAATTTCTTGGGAAAGCATGCCCCGAATCTTTTGATCCATTTGAAATCTTCATTCAACCGTGCTACTTACTGATTGGTTTCCAGCAACTAATTGCATCATCATGCGGGGCATTTGCTGATGTGCCCCACCAAATTCAATGCAACTTGAAAGAGTGATGTGTTATTACAATGGGCATTACATACCAAGGCCATTTGACCGGCTGGAAATTTTTTATCATGGGAAATGCGAGGTAAATTTGAAAATGCTCCACCAGCAAACAAACATCATCGAAAAGAGACTGGATAGGACATCCTCATAGAACAATAGGCTGCCTGTTGTCTGTAGAAATTTTGAGTTGAAGCTAGGTTCACTTCTGGTTTATGTTTACAGAAAATCATCAATTGGTATTACTGTGAATACCTGCAGCACAACACCTTAGGTACCTGACAAAATTTCAGAACTATTGCTTGACTTATTCTGCAATGGGACTTTGAAATTGGTTTGTATATTCTCGGGAGGGAATTTCCTGAGTCTGAAGAGAATTTTTCTTTGTTGAAAGTGGAAACCAATAATTTGGCAGCAGCATGGTTTGTTTATCACCCCTAGTCTGATTGTGTTTTGCTTAATAAGAAGTTGAGAAAAATATTTCCTTATGTCCAATTAAATCTTCCACGAGAAAAAGTTTTCAAGGATATTTTTGCTGGAATGTATGGCTTGGTGACTGGCTGATTGGGAGGAGTTTATCTCCAATTTATTTTCCTAGCAAAATGTGGGTCGTGCAACATTAGTCAGGATTTTCTTTAAGCTGGATAATCCAACTTGACTTGGTACGTTTCAGTGCGACTTTTGCACCCCGTTTGTTTAGTTTATTTTATGTGCCAGAGCAAAGATATCTCATACATATTACATTGAAATGGAATTCTTTCAATGGAGAAATTGCTGGTCTATCTTAATTTATTTGTGGCGTAAACACTTCTTTATTGTTTGTGTTGTAAAATCAATGATTCAAGATGTGGTAATAGTGGTGGTTATTGACATAAAATGCATTCACTGCCCTAAAATTTACGGAATTTGTTTAGAACTCCATGACAAACGATTTCTGTTCTGGTCTCATGATTTCTTTAAATTATGGATTAATTTCTCTACAAACAGAAGCAGGATTTGTTTACTATCATTCAAGCAACTTTAATTGGAAATCTTCATGTCTTGTTTAAAGTATCTTAAACAAAGATAGGCCCTTTCCGAGTTACATCTAGCATCACTTCTCCTAATAATTCTCAACAACTGAGATCTCCACTCACATTTGTGTTTCCAACCTCTCAATAAAAGTACTGAATGGAAGTTGATATGTGGAGACTTATTCTTGTAAAAGTTTCATAGTAGCATTCCTTGAACTGGAATGAGTATTGCCACCTAAAAATAACTCAGGCGTAACATATCCTCTTGTTCTCAGTTAACTTTCCTATCCAGTCTCCTCCCATGATCTTTAGTGCAAGCTAGGTTAGAGACCGACAAAATCAAGTTAAGCAGTCTCAGTTTTTACTTATATCAAAAGATTGATTTACATTAGCATGAATGAAGTTGATAGTCTTTTATAACGTCCGTTCAGTCTCTTGACAACAGAAGAAAAACTAGAAACGAAGTGATTACGTCCTCATCATCCAAGGGATTATTTAATAGAATTATCCGCATTATTCAAACTGCAACTTCAAGAAGTTGCAAAAATTGGGCATTTAATTCATGTTATTGGTTCGAGAAGAAATCTTTTTTGGCTAACCATAAGTGAAAGTAAAAGATAATATTCTGCTTTCCTTGCATTTTGTTCGGAGGAGAACAAAGTTGGACAAAAAGGGGACTGACAGATCTAAAACACCTTTCAGCGCGGATTTCAAAATATGAATCATTTTCAAGCCACGTCACTAACCAGCTACATCTCCAAACATTTGATAGATCAAAAATGCATCATTAAATGAAGGTTACTGAGCATCTGTCCAACGACATAACCAAGAAAGTGACAAAAATTGTTATATTTTGAAATTATCACCTGTATAAAGTTCTGCGCAACTCACAAGCTCTCCATTGAAACCTGGTGTATTCCTTGTGCTTGTTGGGTTGCTTTCACGCTTAGATAGCCAGCTTGCTGATCGCGTTCAGCATCATACAGTGTTTAAAGGAACACGTCATGAAGTACAACACGAACTCCTAGAATGTATGTTTGACATTTACGGAGAAAAAATGCAAAAAGCAGTTTAGGAAACCATGTTTGTCTCCATTCAAGTTGAAGATAACACTGATGTATGTTGCAAAACCCATTTTGTACTCATTTTAAGATATGTTTGTGTTACTAACTCTTGCCTTTTTTATCATTCCCTATCTCGGATACATCGACTTTGTTTTTCGGTTTAGGAGTTATCTGATTTGAGGTGAAATTCTTTACCTCGTAGCGGAGCAACAGGGGTGTATGAGGGTATGCGCTCCTCACTTATGACGAAAATGTTGTAATTTAGATTTGTTAAAAATTTTAAAAAGTTTATGGGTAAGGGTAAGTCTGTGTTCACTCGTTAATCTTAAAAAAGCAGTGCTCGACTGCTCAGAACTTTAAGAAAGTTCAATACTGGAGATATAAGACCTAAGAAAATCAATACATTCTAATATTCAAAATTTTCAGTAAGCATATTTGTGTTATGCAATCTATCTGGTACATTAATGTCTCAAATTACTGGAGTTCTTGTCTGTCTATGTGACACCGTCTTGTCCACCACCTAGCCTCCCCCTCCCTGCCACAGTACTGCTGGATAACGGATTCATGAGTCAATATTTCGGTTTTCACCCATCCCGGACTACAAAACAGCATTTTCATGATAACATTGCCCGTTTTGTATGTTCAAGCAACATTTCGTTGTTAAATCCCCCATGATCAATTAACTGAAAAAATTGATCGCTATCATGCTTTCCTACTTAACAATGTCTTTTGAGTAAAAGATTGTTTAAAGGTTGCCGAATAGTTTTGGTGATTCATTTGATCATGACCGCTGTAGTTAAGGGAGACTGTTATTAATGTCGCGAACATGTTCCGCGACTCAGCTGTAGAAAAGAGAAATCAGAGTTGATTTTCAATAAACAGAACAATAACAAGAAGGTACATTAAGCAGGTATATTTCATTCGTAACAACTCAACTTGTGCAAGGTGATTGTAATGCCAATGGCGCGATCTACAAAGAATCAGAGGATTTCCCAGCTGAGGGAGGATGTGTTTCGTAATGATCAGTGAAAGAAGAACAGTGCTTCGATCAGTGTCAGACACACTAGACAGGAAGAGAAGAAAACCAAGCAGCAGTGCACAATAGAAAACAGGCAATCATCGTGACTATCATGAGTTACAGGAAGGGGCAGAGAGTTCTCGAGGATGGTGAACAGAATACATGTTTTTCAGTTAGTGCTGAATCTTGAAAAAATGGTTCGTGATCATAAGATCTGCGTCTAAATATTTACAATGAGAAGATATGATCATATAGAGGCAATGCTAAAACTCACCAATCAACTTAAACAATTCAGAAGCAAGAAGAAGTTTGCAGAATTCGCGGAAAAAAACCAAAGCTGCAGAATTCATGAAGACTTTGATGCCTAAAGAAAAAGAAAACATTTTGTGCCTATCAGATTAGTAGAGAAACAAATGGTAATTTAGGCAACTTTCAGTCACAGCATTAATAAACTAAACCAAGGCAGTAAAGGACATTCTATGCGAGAATCGTCTCTCCTGCTAAACAATTTGCACAAACAGTTTTCATTATAATCACGTCAATTGAATCAACCACTGCCAGAAACATTTGGTATCAAGCCAAGGAAAGATCCTTTTTGAGCATTATTAACATTTCAGACTGACTTGATCTGGACTGCATACTTTGCACTTTCGTCCAAAATCATTGATCAAAATCAAGGATCACTGGCTATCCCTCCCCTCTACACACACGGTTGCCACCTACTTCACGGTAGCTGCCGGCACTGTCTTTAACGACTTAGTTCATGATTCCCAGTTTATTTGACATTAGCCACTCTGTATTTGGGAAGTTGAAGGTCACAGAACTTCCAAGATTATTCAATAGCTTCTTACGGATCCTATGCAAGCTTTTGAAATGATGAATTATTGCTCTACACATTTTCTAGATTCCAAGATGAAGACGATTCTTCCCCTTACTCTCACCTTGATCTTGACCTTTGTTCGTGATGCCGAGCTTAAACCTGCCAAAATGAGTGCAGTGCAAAGGAACAGTATAAAGGTAAATGCCATTTTTCGATTATGGCTATGGTGGAAATAAATATAACAGAAAATAATGTTTAAAATCCCTTAATAAAAGATAAGTAGAATTGCACAATGGAATTGATCTGCACAAGAAAGCATAACGTCCTATTATCATGCACATGCTATTTCAACTGACCCATCTACCTAAATGCATGTTGAACAATTGTTTTATCACTCGCCTGCATGTATTGCGTTGTAATGTACAGTGGGACATTACTGGTAGAATGAGTTTAAATAGCCAGATCAATATTAGGAACTGCTCGAAAAAATAAAAGGAGAAATCAAAGAACAAGATAAAACAAATGTATAGGTTACAGAAAATAGAGTAAGAAATCGAAATGATAGAATGTAGAGAAATCTGGAATTTGATTTCGCTGGCCATGTAGAATAGTAAGAATATAAGCTGATAGATGGTCAAAGACAACAACTTGGAAATCGGATAAAATCAACAGGAGAGGTAAACCCTATAGAAGAAGGATTAAAAAAAATCAGAATGATGATGATGATAGTCGTGACTGATGATATTGGTGATGATAACGATGATTGATGATATTGAAGATATCAGTCATGATAATAATGTTATAATGATGAAAATAATGATAATGGTGATAATTATGACGATGATGGATAATGATTATGATCATGATTATGGATAATGATGATGATGATGGTGATGATATTGGTGATGATAACGATGATTGATGATATTGAAGATAACAGTCATGATAATAATGTTATAATGATGAAAATAATGATAATGGTGATGATTATGACGATGATGGATAATGATTATGATCATGATTATGGATAATGATGATGATGATGGTGATGATATGATGATGATGATGATGATGATGACAGTGATTTTGGTAGTTTTATTGATCATGATGATCATGGTACGTTGATGTCGGGATTAGAGAACATATTCTGACAAAGTCAAATAGTGCCAGATGGGGGTAGTAGACACATGATCTTGCTTCAAGAACGAAAATTCTATTCAGGTTTTCTTTACTTCAAATTTGACACCTCTTTTAGGCGTATTCGCCAATAGGATTTTCTGAAAATGTACATGATTAAATTTTAAGAATTTTTCGATCGGAAACTTTCGGCGTTTTAGCTTTTCATACAGTTTAGTGTGTTACTTTGCAGTGCATCAAATTCAAATTTCTCAATTTTCATCTACTTATCATCATCATCATCTCGAGTCTGCTACTGCAACACCTCTCCACACATTTCGGTCCAGCATCCCTGCCTTCAGCTCATCCGCGCTTATGTATCAGCATATTTTAGCATGGAGGAACAGTCAGAACGCAGCAACAGATGGTGTAGGTATCATGCTCAACAGTATGGCGCATCGAACCATGTTCGACTTATTATTTCAAAGTTTTAAACTTGGAAATCCACAAAATACCATAATTTATTAAATATATTCCGTTAATCCTGCCTTGGGAATAGTCAAAAATAGTGTTATGTTAACATTTGAGAACAATCTTAGGGTCATTGGGATTCTTGTAGCAATTCTTTTTCAAGATAGTCAACACCCGTATACGTCGTAATAAGTAAACTATGTCCGAAAACATTTCAGCCGATATTTTGTTGTACAAAATCCTCTGTTAAGCCGCGTAATTGTACCTCTCGATGTCATTAAGACGGTGGATTATGCATTGGTAAGATTATCATGAGTTAAAAGTATTCTTACACTTAGTGAAAAATGTGAACCCATCTTTTGAATATAGTGATTATTACATATGTTAGGCTCAACGATGTCTTTGCTTGAACAATCTAAAACACTCCGGCTCGGAAAGAGAATGAAAGGTAACAACGGGAAAAAGTAACATATTTTCTCGTCTTTAGGTAACCAAGGATATCAACGGCAGATCAAAATTAAGGACACTGAGCCGAGTCCGGCGAGAATCCTGTCCATTTCAGCTTTGTAGTGCATCAAATCCTTGCCCTCAGGGCTGCGGATGTTATAACTACAGTGGAAGCTTTCTTTGCTTCGAAGATCAAGGCAGTCCACAATCTGCAATAGGTGACATTAATCTGTAAAATATATAATATAGCATGTTTTAAAAGCGAATCAACGCATCCACAATTGAGGCTGTCAAAACTTAATTTTTCCGTCCACAGGTGGGCAAAAACACTTATGGCGTACATATTCGAAGGATAATAAGCCGTGTACGTCGAGAAGATTGTCCATTTCGAGTTTGCTCTGAATCAAACCCGTGCCCTCATGGTTGTGGATGCTATAATGTTAGCGAACAATTTGTATGTCTCGAAGATCAAGGAAACCCTGAGTCTGGAAGATGAAGGAGCAAGCGAAGTAAAACCATGCATTAGAGACGTCGACACTGGAGATGAAGGGGTAAAAAATCCAAAGAGTGGACCTTGTATAACCGCGTTATACCTTTTCCAGTTTTGTTTCCCCAGGGTGTTGGTTCAGCAAACCGGAACTGATCAAGATTTTACGAGTACAGTGAGTCAGAATATGCTGATCTACTTTGCATTGAAGGAATCCAAGGCAAGCTTACGAGAACCATTTAGACCTAAGTAAGGTTCATGGGCATTGTTGCAAATTTAGGCGCCCATAAAGAGTTTCTTAGGGCGGTGTTCAATAAAAATACGGATTATAATCGTTTGGAGGACTTTGGCTGTTTTCTGTTTATGTGAATGTTCTATGGGTATACTATTCATAAATATATGTATAAAGGAAAAATAACTACTTCTTGATGTATCTATACTCTATTTATCTGTTATATTTATACTCTAGATAAATACTGTCGCTTTTGACATACAGGAAGGGGAGCTTTCAAGGCAACCTTTCAGGGGCGGTGGTTTGCATAGTGGTAATTACTTTTATGAAACTTTTATTTCGACCTTACATGAATTATACTCTTATTGATAGGTATTTCCACTGCTGTACTATGTGACTTAAAACTTATTCAAAGTACTAGTGTTCCCTGACATGTTTCTTAAATATGTCGTTTTCAATAAGCATGTACAAATTATAGAATAGTTTTCGTCTTATCTTACTTGGCCCAAATAAGGGTTTAAGCGAGCAATAGTGTACTTAAGTAACCACGTCATAAAAGTCTATTTTTGAACCATGTAGATTCCAACCGCACATTTTGAAAATATGTCTTAAGGTAAACAAAAATTAAAATTTTGTACAAATACATAAATATTTGCCAGAGATATCCCAATCGATAGTCAGTTCATTCCCTATCAAAGCACTGTTTCAAGCTCGGTTCATGATTCCATGAATAATGGTTTGTACAAGAAATCTTTAGTATTCCACTTGCCATATCTTGAGCAGGTATCGTCATATTCAAATGAACTTGACGTATTTGTCAATGATTTTTATGTTCTTTG
Source organism: Chironex yamaguchii (assembly GCA_024741275.1). Lineage (NCBI taxonomy): Eukaryota > Metazoa > Cnidaria > Cubozoa > Chirodropida > Chirodropidae > Chironex > Chironex yamaguchii. The sequence continues at coordinate 12,200 of JANTCA010091126.1, forward strand.
AGAAAGATGTTTCATGACGTCACAATTTGCCACACCACCTAAACCAGGCAACATGATAATTCACGAGAATTATTCATGAAATTACAATTTTATTAAAGGTATGCGCCCAACAGGGATTTACTGTGAGAGAAAACAATCGTGGCACACACAGTGTTCACTATAACATCTCTTTGTTTGCGATAGCGCACCCATGTACCAGTGTAGTGGGACTTATTTTACCGTTGTCACATCTGACCTTGTATTGCCATCGTGTTAATTTTGGTAGACATGCGCATTAGAAGCTATTATTGTTACATTGTATACTTCTTTTCGATTGCAAAATATGTATATATGCTTCGTGTGTTAAGTTTATGCTGTAAATGAAGAGTTTTTGAGATTACAGCAGTTACTCACCATTGCTGTCTATTTGATCTGTCAGCACGCCTAAAAGCCTGTCACACCTGTGCGAGGAAGGGGGCCTGTGTCCCCTATAGAGCATATTTTGACCCGAATATGACCCCTCTGGCTGCAGGTACTCAAAATGATATTTGTCTTTCAAGTGTCATGTGTAGAGCTTTGGCGTCACACAATAGAGTTGATGTTATGTAGAGAGATACATGACAAGCTTTTTCATACGGAGCCACTTGATAATGAGCCACGTTATAAGGAGCCTAAATGTAGTAGGCCATATGTTATTGTTGATAAAATTCCTGCCCTGATATCTCCAGCTAATTGTTTGTGATATTTTTTTGCCTATTTTACTATGCTCAAGTAATTTGCACATTTAACCGGTCTATTCATCTCTATGGTGTTATGTACTTGTTATATTTCTGTACTAAATGTATACTGTAAATTACGGCTGTAAAGATGTCAAATGTGGCAAACAATTGACGAATAGTTTGATAAGTCCAAGCCATGTCAGCTTGTGACTGCTTGGACCCTGCAGTTATGTACATTTGATTTACATAAAAATGAGAGTGATTTTATCGAATCTCCGACAAACAGATCTTATATCCATGGTGGGGGCCGAATCCACGAGCGTCTGACATCTGAGCTATTGGTACGTTGTTCCACAGATATGAACTTGGGCTGCCACGCTTTTGAGGGAGCTACTACATCAGTAGAGGGAAAGTTGAGAGTTCTAAGCCACCTAAAATGATGGGGGTTCAGCCCCGCCCCAGATCAAAGTGCCCTTT
>JANTCA010091127.1:0-13374 GCA_024741275.1 Chironex yamaguchii
TGAATGAATGAATGAATGAATGAATGAATGAATGAATGAATGAATAAATAAATAAATAAATAAATAAATAAATAAATGAACGAATGACCTAATGAATTAATAAATGAATGAATGAATGAATGAATGAATGAATGAATGAATGAATGAATAAACGAACGAACGAATGAATGGTTTGTAGATAAATGGCAGGGTTGAAGAGAAGGGGGATTACTTAAACAAGGGCGAACACGCAAGACAGACTAGATGCACTGTACATATCTAAATCAAATACTTTTCTTGCTTACCTCAGCAAATCTGGTTAACGAGTCAATAGCTTCCTTTAACTTATTACTAGAGGCTGTCATAGACTGAAGATCTAGAATGGTATGATAGAGAAGCAATAACAGCTCAGTATGTTTTTAACACATGTATGTAAGCGAAATGTTCCCATTCTCATCTCGTTGATGAAACTATAACGAAGACATGAGAATGAAAATTCCTTTTTTGATATGAATCATTATTAGCACTGCCTATCAATTATGACAACAATAACAGATAGCAAGGCAAAAAATAATGTAAATCAATATGCATGAATTACCGGCATTTCGTCACTGTTCTACAATACAATGAGCTCTTACGTTAAAGAGTTTTACATAGACTGCCTAGTGAAATCAGAACTCGTAAAAATTAGCGTGGCCTTCTCTGTAAACAATAACATACAACACAAACCTTAGTTGAAATAGGAATAAGATTTTTCTGAGAACTTCCGAAAATGTTATTATTACGTAATCCAGGAAAACGTAATGTCAATAGCACTGTTTCTACAGCAGAGTGAAAGCTTGTAAGTTCACAGTAATGTATCACTTGAAGGTAAACTGGTAACACGAGTTTGCAATGGTAGAATCCGCCTACGAAATTAGCACTTAATATCGGCGGCAGAAACTAGTCGTAGTATTTCCTTCTTGCGGCAGCAATTCTGCGGCAAAATTAGTTTTTTTACATTTAGAGCTTGAAAAACCTTATCTCGATGGCACATATTTTAGATGAAAATGTCACCTTTTAACAAGATTGGCCAAATAAGAAGCAAATAACTGAAACTCGCCTAGGAAATGCTGTGCGTGTGTACTAATAAAGCACAATAAATTTGGTATTAAATGAATTATTAATAAACATTTTACCACAGCGAATAATGACCATCACTTTCACTAAAAATGTATGGTTCGCGGATTTTTTTGCCGTCGACGTGTTGCACTTTAGAGGAATTCTCGCCGGCTGTTCTTTTGCCGCCGTAAATTTCGCGGGCTGTAAGAATAATGCGATTGGTGATACAGCCACACATAAAGGTTAACTTACTTGGCTCTCTTTCTTTATATGCAACCAAGTGGTCAAGTGTCAGTTCTCCAACTGCTTTACAACCGGAAACTAGAGCTACAAAAGGGCAAAAACAAATTCTAAAATGAGCACTCTTTGCAGAAATGTAGTTTAAATATTCTATCCTGGCGTTCTATTCCCCCATCAAAATGATTTGATTCGTTCTCAGGTTATCATTTCAGGACGTCTAAAGGATTACGAACGGTTCATTGTAAACTTCCGTAAAAAAAGGAAAGGAGTACTGGGGTGGGTGGAGTGACTTTGAGTGCAAGCCATTTTGCAAAATTACAACGTTTTATGACCTGACAAATATCATTTAATTCATGAGCTTAAATTTCGCGACATGCTTCTAAAGCCATTTCTGCAAAAAGTGAGAGTATTTGGCAGCTTTCATACAACGTTAACCGGTAATATACAAAGCAGCAAAAGTTGCTTTGTCCGGCATTTAAATTTATTTCGTACAAAAGACCGCAGCAGTGGCTTAGTGGTACAGTGTTCGCTTTGCGTGCACAATGGTTGCTGTGGGTTCGAATCCACGACCGGGTCATACCAAAGACTTAAATGGTACATACTGCTTCCCAGCTTAGCACTCAGCACCAACGGGATAGATTATGCAAGTTAAACACACAATGCTACCTTTAGGTCCTACTGTAGCATTTACTGTGCTTGCACAGCCGTGTGGCCCAAGGCTAAGGAAACAGAGATGAGCGCCGCCCTATACACCAAAAATGGCGTGGGAATGAATTTAACTTTAACTTAGTAAAAAGGGCAAATGTAATGTATTTTGGAAATATCACTGGGAACAGATTACAGTTTTGTCTAAAGCTGTAAAAACACTGAGTGCGCTGTTGTTACAGCGAGAAATCTGCCTAATGTGCAAAACCCTGGAAAAGAAATTAATGCCAATGTAATCCATTTTGGAAACATTACTGGGAACAGAATGCATCTTTGTCTAAAGCTCTAAAACACTGAGTGCGCTGTTGTTACAGCGAGAAATCTGCCTAATGTGCAAAACCCTGGAAAAGAAATTAATGCCAATGTAATCCATTTTGGAAACATTACTGGGAACAGAATGCATCTTTGTCTAAAGCTCTAAAACACTGAGTGCGCTGTTGTTACAGCGCGAAATCTGCGTAATCTGCCTAACTGTTGAAAAGAAATTAATGAAAAGACCATACCATCACAATCCTCAGGTGATGCCATATGTGACGTGGCTTTTCCATGCAATAATGTTTCACTCGTATGATAGGCAAGCGATGACAAATTACTGACCACAGTCATCACATCTGAAAAGACGAGAAAATTCTTAATAAATAAATCGCAGATGGACTTGACCAGTCTAATGCAGCGAGGGAAACAGCGTCGGAATAGCAGGGGGTAATGGGGGAAACAGGTGGGATGGTGAGGTTAACAGGTGGGGATGATGGGGTAACAGGTGGGGGAGATGAGTAGAGAAGATAACTGGAGGTGATCTGGAGACTTGGTACTATGAATATAATGTTGTAAGCGAACTTTAATTTGTCAGTGACTTTATTGCTTTTTTGTTAATCTCGTGGAATATTTTACAGACGTTAGGGGTCAGGTTCCTTCCACTCCCCCCTTGGCAAGGAAAAGAGCAAGAGTGCACAATACATATGAAGAAAACGACTCCGTTGAGATCGAAAAGAGAGGACAAAATGCAGTCGCGAACAAAAAGGTAGTAAACCACTTTGTTGGCTTATCGGTATCAATGCAATTGGACTGTACGACTACTAGACAATAAGTAAATAAGCCTGGGAGGGCACAAATCCACAACCAAGGTACTACAAAAGATCCTCAGCTTGGATAACTCTTAAAACGGGAGGCCTCTGTCTAAAGTTCCAATTAACAGCAGCTTGTGAACAATGAAGGTTGAAATTTCGGGCCATAGCATTAACAACAGTTGATTTCCTGGTAAAAGTATCTAACCTGGAGTTAGATATCCAACTGATAGTATCATTCATGCTGAGAAGTATGGATATGGGGTCACTGTCAAAACGGTTTTACGACGTCACAATGTCGTCACGGAATGCTAAGTATATTTTTATGTTACGCAAATTTATGCTTTCCATAGCAATAATTTCAAACTGCAGCTAGTTTCAAAAAAATGGAAAGAACGTTAGGGGAGACTTATAAGAATATCACACTATCTTTTTTCAATCATGGAAAGACCTTTTGTTGATTTTGATGGAAATTTGGCATCGAAACAATGAGGTGACCACGGGGCGCATGTGGGGTATTTCTTGCATGTTAAGTCTTATTGATTTCTGAACACATATACAGAACGTTAAGGTTCAAAAATACTAAGATTTCCGTTAAGTCTAACTAATTTGGCCTGAAAGGTTTCCCGACAATTTAGCAACGCTGATAAGAGAATTGAACAAACGCTACCTAACTTAGACTGTATCATTGCCTAGTCGACTAATAAACAAGAAATGGAGAAATCAAATTGAAACTGTTATTGTTGAAAGTTACCTTCGCTATCAGCACAGTATTTCTTAAAGGCATCTATCGTACCATCAATTAAAGGTACTAAACATATTCTGCTTTTGAAATATTCTGTATCGTATAAAAAGATAAGTGATACAATTAAAACAAGAGAATTCAGTTTGTCAATTGAATTTTACATAAATCAATTAATAAATGATTATACGAACAAGCGATAAAACTCGTCACAGAAAACTTTAAGGAAAGCAAGCAGAGTAGTGTTTCATCACGACTCGAACCCGTGTCCGCTTCCTTCTTCTAATAGTATTCGTTCAAAATGACATTGATGGAACAACTAGTCGACAATATTACGATTTATAATGCTAACGTCTTCCCCCTTCTATAACTCAAATTTAGTGTTCTCTCAGGTACAGCTTAACTTCACATGAAATAAAGCTGAAAGGAATTGCTACTTCATATTACCTGCCGTGCACGTAGAACCATACGTAAAGAGTGGGTCATCAAATTGCTTTAGCGTATCCCGAATGAAATATTCACACTCTTCCACTGTGGTGCCTAAGAAGTAAGCAAATATTATTGGAGCAATTCGTAAGATGTTTTACTTAGTATTTGAACGAAATTTAAGGCAAGACAAAAATTTACACCATTATGGCCAATCGCACCTAGCAACGAAGGGCTCTTGTACACAAGACATCATTTTAACCACAAGTACTGCAACTGTCCAAAGCGGTTTCCCACTACACTAATATATTTACGCGAGCGTAGTATTCGTGGATTCGCATGCGTCCTTCAATGTTTACGTTTCAGCATATATTTCCGGACTATTTGTTCCAGCCAAAGAGTAACTTCAATCAGATTCCGTGTGAGAAAATTCGACTACAGGAAGTCAGGCTTTAGAAATTGAGACATAGGCAAAAGAGACTCTATTGTGTTATCTCAGACAGATATCCAATTTTGAAATAACTTTATTCATCAATAAATCAGATAACGAATCAATCAGTCAATAAAAGAAATTGTTTTAAAACAATTATTTAATTAATTAATTGATCAGTTGGTCAATCAATTATAGACTCAACCAAATAAGCTATTAAGTTGAGTTACTGACTTCAATTACGCCCCACAATTATCTGCATTTTTGTGTTGCCTGTCAGCAAGGTTAAAAATCTAACAACTTTTTTAAGCATTCGCTCATTACATAGCAAAAAGGCAACTATAATGTAAGAAGCTCTATTGAAGACAGGTCAGAATGAACATCAGACATAAAGAATTGTAAGTCGGGTCAAGAAGTGCAAGGAAAGAAGCTGCTGCAATCGTAGATTTCAATGTGAGAGTTGAATGCTTTAAAAATTTAGTAGATCGTTGGATGATTCATAAAGATGGCACTAGAAAAGAGAACTCGTCTGAACAAAGTTTAAGAAATACTGGTAGCAAAGGGGCAAAAAAGCCACGTTAGGACCCCATGATAGAAAGAATCTACTTTAGAAGAGAGCCTATAACCAACAGCATCGACGTTAGATACAATCCAGAAAAATCGATACAACTAAGACCTCTACTTCGCGGGGCCTAAGGCAGTACTACCTGTGATCTCTCGCTGCAAAAGTGATGAGCCCAAGCCATCCAGTCTTAACTACGTAAATGATACCTTATGGTGTGCGAGCCAAAGGCTTAAATTCCCCGCGATTTCTCGAGTGAGGCCGATGTAGTAAATATATATCACGAGAAACCATTTAAGCTTGTAAGGTTTTACTTACAAAGTAATTTATGCTTTAATTCCTTTTCGTCTTCTCTAGACCTATCTTTAAGCTCTGCGATCTAAAAACATATAGAAATATTGTATATTGGGTTGGGAAGATGTCCACAGTTTGCAACTGACGTCGTCAATTCCTGGGCAAATAGCAGTAGCGGTAACACAACCCAAACTCTTTCTTTTCTACCAAACAACACTTGCCAGGTACAAGTTGTACGCAATTACAGTAGGGCAGTCAAACATTAATGTAGCTTGGAGGCCTGTGGTGTGTCAAGTGGTTATCTCAGTCTTTTAACCACAAACAAAGTGTTGCTGCTATGCTCAACAGCTCAGCGGACGATTTCTGATATTCATAGGGCAGTTGCCATCACTTTTACTTGCCAAAATCAGAAAATATGAAATTGACAAATCATGAAAAAAACTCATAATTTGTAGGTAAACCTCATTTGAAGTAGATTACGTTTGAAATGAAAAGTAAGCCTGCTTTCTTTACAGTACAGAAATGGAATAAAACCGTCGACCTAAAAAATCCAAAATGTGCAATCAATTCTTTTCTGTGAACCTCTGTCTTTTTTCGCGTAAGATCTGTTCCCTTATTAGCACTTACATAACAACAGCAGAATGTGTTGTTTTATTAAATAAGAAAGTTTGTTTGTGTCCCTTTAAAGTCATGAGAGGTAAACACATGAATCGTTCGACTGGGAATCTGGTTTCACGGTGATTGGCAGGTAAAAAATAGAAATATACTCCATTCGGTCCAACTTGAATCTTCGTAACGATATTGTTAGTACTGTAGAAATTGGGCTGTAGCTCTTCTACATTTGTGAACCCTGGAGAGTCTATTGCCTGGAACTGAGTCTATTACCTGGAACTGAGTCTATTTAAAGAACGAACTCAATTGCTTTGTGTTCCCGTTGAAAACTTTGGGGGAGTGCGGGGGGGGAGGGGGGAATAACTGAAATCCGCTTTTCCTCTCTTTTTTAAGATCACGAGTTTCCGGTTTTTGCGGCATACTCGTAACTGAGCTTTGCTGATTTGAATGCCAGCCTTAGGGAATTTGCAAAGAGGCGACCTCCTTATAAGAGTGGAGTCCCGTTTACATCGCTGACCAACGGCATTCTGTTTTGCGGTGACGCGGATTCGAACTCGCAACCACTGGCTTGCAAGGCCATCGTCTTTGGACGTCAAGATCGAGTTTACATTTAGGAACAACAAACTACCATAATGATGCCATTTGGTAAAGTTTGTCTGTGTTAAAAGAATGTTCAAGGCATAATATTCTAAAGCAATGAAAAATATCAGAATGTCTGTGATATTGAAGCGTAAATTGTAAAGTATGCTTAACTTACCATCCTTTTATTTTCTTCTGTGATATCAACTATTTTCTTTTCCGTTTCCTAATTCAGAAGAAAACCCGAAAACCAGTACGTCAGCCTAGCAAATGGTCACTTTGACATCAAAACAGACCAGTGAAAGTCAGAGATTCCAAAGCAACGATGTCAAGGAAGAACCAGATGCATTTACTACGATATTACTTGAACTGTTGTCACGATAAAAAAAGGCTTGCGAGGTCCTTTGCTAATCTTGTGCGGTAGGATAGCACCTTGGTTTGCGTTTTGCATTTTGAATCTGAGAGTTACCGATTCCTCTAGGCTTCTGCCTCAAGGCAGCTATTGTGTCAATACTCCATTCATGGGTCATAAACAACCTCACAGTAGCTTATATTTTATATCATGTCAATGTCGAGACCACAAACATCGATGTTTATCAAATATAAAAAAATTTAAAATCGTCAGAACTTCTTAACATTTTGAATAACTCTTCGACTAAAAATGCACAAACGTTTAAATCTATATTGGATCACTCGCTTAGGCATCCACTCAGAAAGGATGGCAAATGATACTAGAAATAAAAAGGTACTCAAAAGCGATAACAACCACGCCAAGTAACGAAAGTGGTAGAAATTTCTCCACCAGATACAAAAGCAGGCTACTAACCTCTCGTATTTTTTCTTTTGCCGCCGTTTCCTGGATCATTCTGTCAATTTCTGATTTTAAGTGATCCACCTAAATAGAGATAAAATAACTCCCACTTTCTACAAACGGAATTTCTCTTAAATTGCTAAAAAAAAGCAAAATATTACGCACAAATACCGTCTGTAGATACAACGACGAAAAACAACCAGTAAAAGAAAAAAAAAGGAACCAAAACGAACCTCCTTCTTGTTTTCTTCCGTCATTGATGCAATCTGTGACTCCAAACTCTGTCAACCAAAATGTTACAGTAAACAATTTAATGTCAAAGTAAACAATCTAATGTCAAAGTAAACGATTTAATAGTTTTATTTTTCGCATGAAAAACAGTACAGTTACATGAAACGATCATACGAAATGTACCATCAATATCTTCGATATCCAAAACATGCAGTTCTGTTGATAACCGTGTAATAACTAAGTTTCTTCTGCAAGGATAATTAAACATGAATTTCCCACTGTTTTACTTCGAATTGACCCCTTGATAGACCTCTGGGGTATTTAATTAATCTTTAAAGTGTCTTAAGAGGTCTTATTTAAAGGTGTTTAAAGGAGGCGTTTATTAAAAAGTTAATTTAGATAACAACCAGTAAAAGAAAAAAAATGCCAGGAGCCTAAAAATTCGATACAACAGAAAACACGTTCATATATGAGTAGAGGTTTAAAATCAAACGGGGCACCTTATAAAAGACGAGTATAAGTAATGAAACTACAAACTGGCAAAAAAGAACCTTCTAAAAAAGCAGACTTTATTGACCAACCCATTAATATGTTAGCCATGTCTCCCAGTGGATTATACAAGCTATTTTATGACAGAATTATCAATCACGGGTTTAACAGACATTGACGAGACTTCTGTCGCTTCTTTCAAACACACACCTCTACGGCAATTGGATTGTAATTTGACAGGGGTGACAAACTGCAATCTTGTTAGAATTTATTCCATACCTACACTTTGTTTTCTGACCAACCTAAGCCAACATATGGTTCTTAAATGATTCTACGTTTCTAACGATTCGTTTTTCCTGTCCAACGTGTAACTTTTTTGTTACATTTTTGTACAATTTTATACATATGGATGTCACTTATGTCCAAATTTTTACACTTTTACATTACAATTACGTGTTACTATTTGCTGTTATTATTGTATATGTCATTATTGTTTTTGTTATTATCTATGGTCATTGTTGACCAGCCGTGACATCGCCCACGAATCTCCTCCAATGACCACGCTCCTGCGCCATTGAGTTGAATTGCGCCATGAAGATGCCAGTCATTTATTGCACGTTGTCAGAGAGCCTCGTTTTGGGGCGGCCTCTCCGCCTTTTACCCGGGACTGTTCCAAACAGAATGTCAAGGGACATTCCTTGTGATAGTGCAATGTGTCCAACAAACTCTAATTTTCGGTTGTTAATGATGTTAATTAGTCTTCGCTGTGTGTTAATTTTCTCCAGCACCCAATAATTCGTGCATCTGTCCATCCAATGTATTCGTAGCAGTCGGCTATAACACGAAAGCTGATTTTCTTTTCATCAATCTTTTTCATGATCCAACATTCAGATCCATAAGTTGCTATTGGAAAAACCAATGCCTGTAGGAGCTGCTTTTTGGTTTGTTAGGAGATAGCTCGGTCCTTCCATATATTGGCTAGTGATGTTATGGCCTTTTTCGCCATAGCAATTCTTCTTCTCAATTACTTCAAGACATCCATTATTACTGAACAGCGCTCCCAAATAGGTGAACTCATTTATGTTTTTTACATTTTGATGGTTAATTACTTTATTATAATTAACAAAAAACCCCAAATGTCGAAAAACTCTACCTGGCAAATAGTAGGCTTCATTCTAAGATGTTTTTTATCAAGTAATACCTGTCGTGTATTTTCTTCTGATTGGAACTTCAGTTTCATATCCTCAAGTTCTTTGGCCAGTTCATTTTCCTTGAAAAGAAATGAACGAATGACAATAATGTAGTGCCGTGGGACTAGTATATAACCAAAAAAATATAAAATATGTAATACAGCATCTAAAACAAGAGAAATAAGCCAATTTTCGTCCTCAAAGGCCTTAATCATGCGGCTGTTGTGGGCGGAAAATTCTAAGATAGCTGGTCTTCAAAATGGCGGTAAATTTCTAAATTTCTTGCTTACCGTAAATTCATTGTAAATCTTTATAAGTTAAAGGCATATCTTCATAATCTATCATAAACAGCTGCTTTAATTACAAAGATAATACTGTACTTTTTTACCACACAAAAGAAGACCTTGCTCGTCTTGATCAATGCTTATCCAAATGTTTATGCATAATGTCTGCTGAGATTGTACGCAGATATAATTCAAAAATTGGATGTTTGTAGTTTATCATGTCTTGAGTGGTAAGCTGTTTCTGAGCTACGTTTAAAGATATCCTTGTCCCATCGTTAGGTTTATTCTATTTTAGCACTGAACACTGAATATAACATAACATAACGCAACATAACACAACAAAACAGAACATAACGCAACACAACAGAACAGAACATAACGCAACGCAACAGAACATAACGCAACGCAATGCAATGCAATGCAACAAAACACAACATAACACACACAACAGAGCATAACACAACGCAACACAACACAGCAGAACACAACACAACAACAGCCAACCAACGATGTATAAATGGAAGTAAACAGGCACAGGAGTAGACGTAAATGTTTAAACAGGAGATTCGTTACTAACCAAGTTTTGTTTCTCTTCACCGAGTTTCAAAAGTGTGTCCTCAGCACTCTATGTAAAATAGAAGAGTAAAGCAACTTAAAACAAGCTAGGACATGCGTTGGGACGATAAGAGAGGTCACATTGTGGTACTAATACGTGGCTCCTGACTGTTTCTTTTTATTCATTTATCAAAACCTATGTCATCCAAGGTGTACTCAACACTGATCACTTGTTCTTGAATGAGTATTACAATGCCTATTTAGATTAAATTCCTTTAACCTCAATAACTAGATTCATTACAATATCAATATCAATCGTTGCAAAGATATTGATTTGAGAAATCCGTGTAATGTCACGAAGTACAAACTAACGATTTTGAAGAAACGCTGACACAGAGACAAAAAAACGAAAGAAAGTGGAGGTTTTGGCAATTAAAAATCAGAATTCGTAAATTGCTATCCAATCTCATATCCTGTAACGTGACAATGGGTTGGAACTGCAACGATTACCAGTACCCTTGAAAAACACATAACTCACAACTGTTACGGACCACAAAACAGACAAGCATGATTTTTTTTCTATAGAAACACAGCATCTTACACACTTTCTCCTTCTCATTCTATCGCAGTCTTATAGGCCAAGTTTCACCGCCGACAAATATTTTTTTGTAGTGAACAGTTCATACATATCATCAATCATACCTAGCGAGTACAGTAATTACAAGATGAAAATGACGGTTAAGAAAAATGTAATACCGCGACAGTCGATTGCACTACAAGGTCTTAGAAATGATTCAGATTGTTCATGCCTAAGGCCTTGTGGGTTGAACCAAAACACAACGAATGAAATTAACAGTCTAATTAATAAATTTTTGTATTTTCAACCTCCTGTAATTGCCGTAATTCAATTAGCCTTTCATTCCTCCGAGGTTGCTAAAACGAGTACAAGGACTGTTCGGGAAGAGGTAAACTGTTGGGGAAGAGACAGATTGTCGGGGAAGAGGTAAACTGTTGGGGCAGAGGTGAACTGTTGGTGAAGAGGTAAACTGTTGGGGAAGAGACAAATTGTTAGGGAAGAGGTAAACTGTTGGGGAAGACGTAAACTGTTGGGGAAGAGGTAAACTGTTGGGGAAGAGGTAAACTGTTGGGGAAGAGATAAATTGTTGTGGAGGAGGTAAACCGTTGGGGAAGAGGTAAATTGTTTGAGAAGAGGTAAACTGTTGGGGAAGAGGTAAACTGTTTGAGAAGAGGTAAACTGTTGGGGAAGAGGTAAACTGTTGGGGAAGAGATAAATTGTTGGGGAGGAGGTAAACCGTTGGGGAAGAGGTAAACTGTTGGGGAAGAGGTAAACTGTTGAAAAAAAAGAAACGATGGCCTCGATCTCTTTTGACCATATTCTTCTTCCCTTAAATCCTTTAATCCTTTAATCTTATGAAGATCATGGCTTAACATATAACAAAATGACAACCTATGCAAATAAAGGCCCCAGGGTACCTTGCGGGCCTGCTCCTGTTCCACTCTGGTGATTTCCAGCTGCTGCATCTGTCCTTGTAGCCCTCGAACCTGACAATAACATAAAAGCATGCTCATCGTAATCTACACTTAAAAAAGCAACAATAGAGAAGTCTATGACAGTGTGAATTACTTTTAAACAAAATGCACAAATTTCGTTTATCGAGATCCTTTCTACAAAAGAAATTTAAACATATTTTGACACCTTAATTTCTAGAATAAAAATAAAATTTACGAAAAAACAACAAAGCAACTTCAAAGTGGCTGGGCATTTTTCTTGTGTCAGTTCTTTCGAAAAAAAGTACAGTAAATCTCATATATACAACTATTTGCTGCAAGAACTACGGTATTGCGTTATCTTAACAACGCCAACGCAAACGCAGAGACGGTCAGTTCCACATCATTACTCGAAATTATGCATACGTTTATACTGCATAAAGCATTGGCCGGCTTGACCGGTGGGTGCAAACTTGAAACTATAAATAAAAATTGCCTTGAAAATTTGCGACATAGCGCTAAAAAGCTTTTTTCGTCTGACACTCTTCAGAGTATGAAACGTCAGAAAGGAAAGTATATGTACATGGTAACCTATTCATACGAAACATGTAGCAAAACTATCCAATCATAAACAGGAAAGGAAACAAAGAAAGAGAAAATGAAGAAACAAAACATTATTGGAAGAGTCCAAGTGAAAAAGAAGTCTTTCTGCCTACAGAGAACTAGTTTTCTTGTTTTAATGTAGACCGATTCCAATAAACTAAAATGAGAGGACGATCTAGCTGTGCCAATTATCCGAATACTTTCGTCCTTATACATTTTGGCGCATTCTAAATTTTCTAGTATATGTTGGCCTATGGCAGAATCGCATATTTTTGTACTCATTTTTACTTTGCAAGCGTAAGATTGTTGTTCTCTAAGATGCTAGTCTAAACTGGCTGGAACATGTTATTTGATCCGGTCACCCAATCTTTGAGCAGTGCGACCTACAGACCGAGGTTCACATTAGCACAGGTGTAAAAAGCAAAGTTACGGTAGAAACCACAAAACAAGATCTACCGTAGCACAAAACCGTCTAGAGGTTTGTGAAAGACGCCTTAAAAATGAACGTGAAAAAAATTACCTGATTTTCCATATCTTCCCTTATTTTATCAAGTTCCATCTCTAGCTCCTACGAGGCAAGACAAAAATGGCAAAAACATGAAAACACAAAAAAAACCATTAGTTTTACTAAAGTAGATACGAGAGCTGGTGAATGCTTGGATGCCTAGTTGTTTGGGGCGATGGTTTTAAGTGTGGTTAGACGGATAAATCTATAGGTGGATTGATGAAGTTAATCAATGCATGGATGGATGGAAAAGAAGGAAGGAAGGAAGGAAGGATGCATGGGTAGATAAAAAGATGGATGGTTGTTCTGACAGACGCATGGATTGATTGATTGATGAATAAACGGATAGACGGGTAAATACACGGATGGAAGGACGGATGGACGGTGACACAATTTTGCAAAAGAAGAACGCCCTCCCGTGCAAGTTACTTCATTGCCATAATCGGTTCCTCAACTTATAACT
>JANTCA010091129.1:0-13372 GCA_024741275.1 Chironex yamaguchii
GTTGTTGTTTATTCTGATTTCGTCTTTCTGGCAGAATGTGTTAAACATTACTTTTGTTTTACTGGTGTTCATCTTTAGTCCGACAGCTTCGCTGTGGCGTACAAGATCTTGTAGCATTATTTCCAACGCTTTTGCATCTCTTGCAAGGATCGCAACCTCATCAGCAAAACGTAGATGGGAAATCAAGGCACCATTAATGCAGGACTAATTTATGATAATTTATTCCATGTTCGCACAAAATCTTATTGGTTCTCTAAGCGGTTTAGTGACATGGAGATTTCCTCGATGAATTTTGGTGACACACACTGATCTCAAAAGAAGAACCTCCTTCTCTTGAGGTCAGTGGTGATACCTCAGTTAAACCTCAAAAATGTGGAAATGTGTAGAAATGTGGGCAGGTGAAATGGATTTGAAGAGGTAGGTGTTTTGTCAGGGTGCAGTTTAGCACACTATGAACAAGACACAAACTAAGTTTACGAATTAAATTAATCTCGCAAGACAGAGTATAATGTCAGCATTTTTTCATTGATTTTAATGCTGTACAGCAAAACTAGTAAAGTATATGAGGTTTTCGTGATTTCGGTTCTTGAGCAAACCTGAAAATTGACCTTCGCCAATGCGTCTAGATCCACCCCTGATGTACAGTCATCTGACCATCCCCTTGTTTAAATGACGTAGATCAAGTCTCAAGGCAGCAATTGATCAATTGGTTAATATTCACGGTCATAAATAAGACGATAACGGTTCGAACGTTCCTGCAAGTCCTGTTGTCTGGCTATTTCCTTCTGAAGTGACATTAGTTCTGCCTCCTCAAGGTTAAACCGGTCAGATAGAGGGTTGATAACATCAACAGGCAAAAACAGAACATCATGAAACTTGCATCAGCTGTGTATGAGTGACAACATTACTTAATAAAATGGTATCAAGTCTGGTCATAAATGGAAGCCAAACAAGTGAACACCAATATGTCTCGTAGGAGAAGGACAAGGTTAAATAATATACCTTCGCTGGTTTTATATTCAATAGGAATTAATCTGGTTGGACATAGTTATACCGTTGGGTACTTAGGTAAAGCTATCTTGTTTCTCGTTTGCTTTCTAAGGTAGAAACTCCCTTGACCTGAGATGGTTGGTCTCAAGCCCATGTCCCTTTCAACGTTGACCTTTGATACTGCTACATGACCTTTGACCTCAGATATTTGGCCGTCTATACAGATCGCCTTGCCAGCAACGCGTGTCCCTTGCTCTTTGATCTTTAACTTTTAATATTACAGAACGATTGAACGAAATACAATAAAAGTTACAAGTTTTACCTACCAAATCCAAAACTCAAAATTGCTTTTCGGCGACGACAGTAAATTGGCAATTAAAAAGTACATTGATTTTATACCTGCACCACTGACCTTGACACTTTTGTCTGATTTTCTTCCTATACCTCCGCCTCCATCGTTTCTTGTACCATCATAATCTAAATATGATCAAAAGTTGGCCATAATGGAATCGTCTTATATATGTCTGCCAATGCGTATAGAGTTTATTTCTAGCATGTTTTAAAATTCTACAAAATTTTCCGAAAGTTGCTCCAAATGTCTTACTATAGGCTTGCCTTTTCTGCCATTTCGGTTTTGTTCTCATGACATGCTATCTTTTGGCAAAATTCCCTATAAATTATTGTTTGCCATAATAAAATCGTCTTATATATGTCTGCCAATGAGTATAGAGTTGTTTTCTAGCATGTTTTAAAATTCCACAAAATTTTCCGGAATTTGCTCAAAATGCCTTACTATAGGCTTGCCTTTTCTGCCATTTCGGTTCTGTTCTCATGACATGCTATTTTTGGCTAAATTCCCTATAAATTATTGTTAGCCATAATGGAATCGTCTTATATATGTAAAACCTTAGAGAATGTCTTACATTAAGCCATGCAAACAGAAAATCGAAACAAAACTCTCTATTTATATATAATAGTATCTTAGCAGACATTGTTTGCATTCATACATACTACTCCTAATGAATGGAAAGCAACAAAATAGACGAATCGAATGAGAGGCGAGAATAACATAAATATGTCTGGTACTAACGTTTGCGAAAGGCAAAACACAGTTGAGTTAACAAATTTCGCGCTTACGTAATTTTGAGTTTCGGCTCGTAATTCCACGATCTTCAAGTGTCCTTCATTAGATCTTTGAAATGGCGAATTCGATTGCATGCCGGTTTAAGTCCCTTGGGTTGCCTTTTTGTGCAGGTATTGCTGGTAATGGTTTAGTCATAAGTTTGTATATAAACATCATCATAGATGGATGGATGGATGGATGGATAGATGGATGGATGCATGGATAGATGGATGGATGCATGGATAGATGGATGGATGCATGGATAGATGGATGGATGGATGGATAGATGGATAGATGGATGGATGGATGGATAGATGGATAGATGGATGGATGGATAGCTGGCTGGCTGGAAGGTTAGCTGGATAGCTGGCTGGCTGGATGGATAGCTAGCTGGCTGGACGGCTGGAAGGTTGGACGGCTTGCCCTTTGGGCAGATGGACAGATAGACAGATAGACAGGTAGACAGATAGACAGATAGATTGATAGATTGATTTATTGACAGATAGATTGATAGATAGATAAATTGATTGCAGTTTTAAAGGCAGATGGCCAGATAGTGCTTCACCCACTTCATGTGTCAAATATTTTGTGCAAGTCTGCGGTGTCGTGTACAATGATTGGTGTCTGTTCGTTTAAAATTTTACAGTGGAATCAATTTTTTGAAAATACACGTTAGCGCTTCTGACACTTTTCGCAATGCCGTTTCTTAAAACTCCGCCTTCCCCGTTATGAACACGTTTTAGGCGTCAATTCAAGACATCAACTGTTCAAAACGCGCGAGTGTTTGTGTCTGCGTGAAATTTTTCTTGCTTCAGGAGCTGAGCAGGCAATATTTGACATTCGTGTGCCCCCGTCATGTGAACGGAAGCTACTAGAACCACAAATTGTCTGTAAGGTGATTCATTTTAACAAAAACAATATCTACAAGGTTAGCCAGGATAGTTCACTTTCTCCTCCTGTGTCGCCGTCTTACGATATAGAGAACAGCGTGTAGCTAATGGGAAAAACCAGAATGAAGTGTTTTCTCGCAAAACATCACGAACGAGTCGATTGCCTGAAAGAATGTGATTTTGTTTTGGCAGACAAGCCAGTGGTTCTCAAAGTCACAACACAGGAAGTGGAAAAGCTACTGTTGTTAATGACAAAGGGATTACGTTCGGTGATATTTCAGAAACATTGATGAGGACGAACAAATCGATACTTCTCATGAAGAGCAAGTAAGGTACAGACCCGGGGCCACTCCCGGGCCTCTGGGGTTGAAAGTCAAATGCTGAGTATGAGTAACTTGTAATGTGATTTAAGGCCACATTGGAGTTACAGCTTGCATGCCTTGCATTCAGGTGCCTACTTGATAACAAGTGCCAACTTTGTGAACATTTTAAATTCTCGGCAACCTTGTTTAATGCGGAATACAAAGTTATTTGGTTCTTTTTTAAAAGTTGGCACGTCTGTCATCGCATTGAAACAAAACGCTGGTGTGTATGCTTCCAAATCATATCACGAAGTCAAACTCGCAATTCATAGATCACAAATACGCGATACTGGTGACCCTGACGTGACTATTGAAACTCTGAGAAACAAATCCTACGTCCAGAGTTCGGAGCAAAACCCACAATGCTTTCTGGGCACAATGCTCTGAGCACAGAGCTACCGAGACATTGTTTGTTAGATGAGGAATTTGGGGTGTCATGATTTGCGAATTGCGTCACTATAGACAAACTGTTACCCGTACACCGACAGATTCCATCGCTTTTAAACGCAACAAACAACAAATGAGATCAAGCATCCTTAACTTATCATCTCCTTAATCATACAGATCCAGATATGGGCCGACATTTTACTAGGTGCACTTTGGCCCACATTAAACACTCAGAAGTAGAAGTAACGATTCGTTAGTAAGTGAGCGGATACCAGATGACGTTGGTATCATCAAAGTAGATCTGCTTACCTTTTGTGTGAGTCACAGCGGAGCAGTCTGAAAGAGGGGGCATGTGATAAAGACTTACTCAAGAGTACAATTTAATTTGTACGGATCTCGGATTCTTTTCAACAGTGGTAATGCAGCTATGGATGAAAGAGATATGCGTGGACAACGGACAAAAACCACCAAAAGCCAAGTGCTCCCTTTTAGTAAGCACACTCCTGCGCCGCGAACATTTATGGTAAAAGCCACGCTTTAGTCCAGAAAACCAATTACCAACGATTTGCTTTAATTTCTCTGGTCATTAAAATACGAGTTGGGCCCAGGGCCCTTGACACGCAAGTAGATGACCTGTGCTGAGTTATGTTGGATTAAACTGTGGCGCAAAGACGCCACACTCAACATTTCAACGCCACATTACAGATCAAGTATGAGATACTCAATTATTTACGCTACCATGACGTATGGACGCCTGCAAAAGCGCATGTCAGCAGGATTCGTGATAAATTATGGCGATGACAAACCTATAGCTCAACTGAATAGTTTACAAGATAGAACTTTAGATGAATTTTTAAAAGAATCGAGCATTTCCCACAAATTATAGAATAAGGCAAATTTGGAGGAGGCTTCCATGCCAAAGTAAATTTTGATCTATATACTATTTACCTTTTTTCGTCACATGAATAAGGCTTCGAAGGTCAGAAATTCTAAGATAAAAAGTCCTCTTCTTAAAAATGATGGTAAAAGTATGAATTTTACATTACATTTACGCAAACACTAAACACTGATCAATACAGTAGGGTACTTAGTAGCGTCGCCACGAGGTGGATTGGGGTGGACATGTCCACCCCAGTTTTCCCGGAGGTCGATTTTCTAATTTCTCGAAATCCCTTGAAAAAACTTTGCGAATAGAAAACTTGCTTTGTAAAGAAAAGGAGATTATTTTGACGTGCAGAAATTATCAAATTAACATTGCTTTTATCTTCCTCGTAAATAGATAATGGATGTACTTCACTGTTTCGATTTGTATTCTTGCAAAAAAGCCCCCGTTACGGAAAATGCTGCTTGAGAAAGTTGCTTTTCCAAAAATTTCGAAATAGATTTAGCTATTTAAAAAGGCGTTTCCCATGTTTTCTGAGAGTCTGAAGGGCATGGGCGAGCAATTTGTTTTGTCCACCCCAGTTTTTCGGGGCTGGCGACGCCACTGAGGGTACTGTGCATAAAGAAGTAAATTCCAGAGAAGTTCCTCTTGAGTATTTCTTGTACAAAGCTCTACAAACACCTGACAACAGCATTTGCCTTTGCTTACCGCAGTGACATAGTGATAGATTGTTTTCCTTGCGTGAGGAAGGTTCGAATCCGCAACCGGGTGGACAGATGGACAGATGAACAGATGAACAGATTTTACATGACACTCAGCACTTACAAAATAGATCATGGAACGTAACCATACTATCGTTACCAGGCCCCCTTTTGTTTTATTTACTGTACGTGCTATGGTGTCCAAAGGCTAAGAAGATGAGAGTTGTCCAGTGCCGCAAAATGGTATTGATAGGAACTTATATGACTTATTTTGGTTTGATTTTCTGGTAAATCAGAAAAGTATCCGTGATATTGTGATCACATTCGTACAGTTTAAGAAAGTGGCAAACCTCTATGCAGACTACTAGGCTGAAAGAATCCACCTTTGTTGTTCGTGTGCATGGGACCAATATGAGGCTATTGCTGTTCCAATCACATGCAGGTTAATAGATTTGTTCTCTATGGTCAACTTGCAGCAGTACACCTTCCTGAGAGAACGGTCATCTTGTTCCTTATCGAGAAGGAGTGTGCCAGGGTTGTATTGTGTCCCTAGACCTCTGTAATCTGTCCTCCGAAATGATCTTGAAAGATCTGTTGGATCTGGCTAAAGAGTTTCGGATCAAAAACGCTTTGAAGTATGTTTTTTTGCGCAATGCTTTAAATTTTCAAGGCGATTTTCAAGTTTTGTACCACAAGAAGGTTGTTCAAGTAAGTTTATTGAGTAGAGATGGAAGATAAATCAATAAAACTGCTGTAAGTTTTGTCATTACAGCAAAGGCAGTTCTAGAATTAAAATATCTTTGAGATTAAGAATAATGTCTCGATTATGTCTCCGTAGTGACGCAATCAGTAAAATATGACATCAGTCTCACAGTATTTTTATCTATTTATTGTGACTGACAAACAAATCATACATATCAATCTTTATCCCATGATAGCAACTATGCCAACAATACATGTCAAACCAAAGTGATGAGTTTCTGGAGATCAGATGCATACTTTGCATTACAAATTTTAACCTCGTAAGCAATACCTTATGTTTGTTCCTGCACTCGAATGGTACAAGAATGTGTTTGATAGTATCTAGAAACCGCAGTGTTTAACGCACACAATTCACTGGAGGGTTTCATTTAATTTGCGGAATAGCGTAAGACAATACCACTATTAAACTGTATTGTTCCATCCAATGTGAGCAAATTCATTAAAGTAATGTTTGTCTCCATAGTACATGTGATTACAATAAGATTATAGAATGAGAACTGCAAAGTCGTTTGAAGTTTTTTCACTACAAAACAAAATGGTATTTATCACCTTTTAGCTATGACCATGGGGCTGGGATCATTTAAAGAGCTTGAAGTATGATATATTTTGGCCTGACGTTTTTACGAACGATACAAACTGGCATGTATCAGAGCTGATCTCTTGAATCCAGCTAGTATGATATAAGTGTGGATGTTCACTTATATCATACTAGCTGGATTCACATTTGTCACCATGGTTTTCGACCATCACTCATTGCAACTACTTCTCAGATGATGCCACTAAAACTCTCAAAAACCTAAAAATAAATAAAAGTTACCTTTGATCGTAACCGGTTTTGCATCTGAACATTGTATCAATGGTTGGACGGCGCATTTCGCTTGTCCGAACCTTGTTTATCCAACGCGACGAGTGAAAAAAACATTTTTAAAGAGTTTTTGAAAATACTCATCAATGCTTGCAGAGTGATTTTGCAAGGTGGTTCGATGCAAAATCATTAAAACACTCAACAATTTGTCAAAATACTTCACAAGACTGCAATCACAGACGTTCTGCACGCGTTTATTACTTTTAAATGTCGCGGCAATTGATGTGGTTTGTCTTTTATCCGTAAGCTACTCTGATCAACACAAATGACGGTATGTTCGTTTAGTGCAATGTGTGGCAACAGAATTTTTTTTTCATCCTCATTTATCCGAATTTTCAGCTTATCCGAACAGTTCGTTACTCATTTAAGCTCGGGCCGTTCGGATAAACCAAGAGGTACTGTATTACTGCTTAGAAGGTTCTTCACGTGACTCACGGCATCACACGTGAGGGGAATCTTCCGTAACACTTGCTTGCAGTGCTGAGATGCATTCTTGGTGTCAACATCAGCTGTAACACTCTGAACTGCACATTTTACTCTACCTTTGATTATTGAAGCCACTCGCTTTCTAGCTTTATATTCAAAACTGATATACGTCTTTTAAATATCCGACATTCCTTGTTGAATTATAAGCATTTGTTTCCTTCTAAATCCTGCAGGTTCTGATGGTACTGTTCTACTCCTACTTTGATAGTCTTTGCTGACCTAGTCTATGGTGTTTACCAATGCTATAGCAAATATTTCAAAAATGCTAGCTGAAAATTCCCAATGCTCATCATTGGATTTCAAATCTCCAGTGAAAGATCATATCCTTGTTACTATAGGTCATTTTTGAATATTTGACACAACGATTCTATAGTAAACCATCTCGAACCTCTTCTACTGTCACCTGATAGTCGCACACCCATCAAGGGCGTGAGCGGTCAGCGAGTGCCACTTCTTCCTGTCACTTGGCTTGATTTGTACATGCCACCGCGCCCATCTTCATCCATGCCGTGATGTTGCTCAGCCATGTCGTTCGTGGTCTTCCTCTACACTTCTTACCTTCAACCTTGCCCTTAAGTAAGCTTCTTCAACCCTCCTCTTCTGATAAGATGCCCAAAATAACTGCATTTCTGCTTCTTGATGTTGACTAGCAACTTTCTACTGGTCTTTGCCCTTTGCAGTACCTCTTCATTCTTGATATGCTCCACATAACTTATTTTCAACTTTGTTCTGTAAAGCCACATTTCAAATGCTTCCATTTTGCTGCATGCTTCTTTATTCAGCATCCAGGTCTCTGCCCCATACAGGAGTGTTGAAAGTATGTAGCATTTCAGCAGCCTTTTTCTTGTTGCTATTTTCAGCCCAGCTGTACAAAAAAGACTCTTCATATTCATGAAGCTTGTCCTTGCAATCTCAATTCTTCTCTTGACCTCCTCATCGCATCTGCCGTCACCTGTTACAAGTTGACCCAAGTATGTTGTTCCAGTTGTTTTCCATCTACATTTATTCTTACAGCACGGGTCTCTTGTACATTCTTTCTCACCACCATAGTCTTTGTCTTTTTTACATTCATGTTCATTCCTTTGTCTTTGCCTCTTGCGTTAACTAGATTGACTATTTCTTGGAGTTTCCGCTCAGACTCTGCTATCAATGCCGTGTCATCTGCAAAGCGCAGATTTGTGACGTTCCTTCCACCAATCTTCACCCCAGTCAACATGTCTGCCTCTTCAAAAATACTCTCTGTGTATATGTTAAACAGTTTTGGCGAAATAACGCAACCTTGTCTTACACCTTTCTTAATTGGGAACTTGCTCGATATTTCTCCGTTAACATTAACCATTGCACTCTGGTCCCAGTACAGGTTCTGTATTAACTCCGAATCCTTCCGGTCTATTTCTGTGCCTTGCAAAGTTCTAATCAGCTCTCCATGTTTCACACGGTCAAACGCCTTCTCATAATCTATGAAACATAGATAAATCTTCTTTTTTAGCTCCACGTATTTGTCTATAATCAGTCTCAGGTTTAAAATGCCTTCTCTAGTTCCAATTCCGTTACGGAAACCTGACTGTGTCTCTCCAATCTTCTCTTCAAGCTGTCGCTCATTTCTTCTCATAACCATTTTCAAGATGACTTTGATCAAATGACTCATTAAACTTATAGTATGATGTACTGTACATAAGGTGGTCCATGGTTTCTTAGGCAACGTTATAAAGATACTTTTCTTGAGGTCTTCAGGAATTTTCCCACTCGTATAGATCTCATTACAGAGCTTTAATACTATCTTCATATTATCTTCATCCAAGGCCTTGAGATGCTCAGCCACTACTCCATCCTCTCCGGCTGCCTTGCCTGCCTTCAGTTCTTTAACAACAGATACCAACTCTTCCATAAGAAACTCTGGTCCTTCTTCATCTGATATAGGTAACTTTTGGTCTCTCTCATCATCATAGAGTTTGCTGATATACTCTGTCCACCTCTCTTGTATTTCTTTTTCTTCGAACAACAATTTACCATTTTCATCCTGAACACAGCCAGAGCTCGAGCTGGACTTTTTACTTTTGCTTGTAAGTTCTTTAACTTTACTGTGCATCTCTGTTATACGGTGTTATTTTTGCAGTGCTTCCACTTCCTCACACTTGTTATTATAGAACTCTTCTACTATCAGAATTTCATCCCAATAAATCAACAGCTGATCTGCTTACTGTTACCTCTGAACGACTTTATCAGGTTTAAATACCTGTACACTTGACACTTCTAAACCTTTCGACAAGGTAACGTTACTCTAAACGCTGGTGTTGACCACGTTTAAATATTAGTGAAACCTTGTTTCTTCTCTTTATAAACAACTATTTGTCCTTGCTGTTTGCATCAATTAAAGAAATTTACTTGAAAATTACCGTCTTCTTTGGCGATAAATTTGTATTGACGCAATTAGAAAGTCAGGGGCAGATTAAGACGGCCATGGCCCCCTGGCTGTAATCTAACGACTGGGCCCTACAGTCAAAATGACTACCATTGTAAGTATAAACAACGAAGTGAATTGTAGTTATTATCGACTTTATTCCCATTATCATTAAAATTTGAACCATCAATTTGTGGTACAAAACTTGAAAATCCCTTGCAAATTTTTCGACATTGCGCTGAAAAATACTTAAAGGCTTTTTTAGTCTGACACTCTTCATAGTATGAATCGTCAGAAAGGAAAGTATAGATACATGGCAACCCATTTATATGAAACATGTATCGAAAAAAAGCCAATCATAAACAAGAAAGGAAAAAGAAACAAAGAGAAAATGAGGAAACAAAGCATTATTGGAAGAGTTGAAGAGAAAAAATGAACTCTTTCTGATGTAGACATAACCGGAATGCACTTAGACGGAAGGACGATCTATGTCAATACATGTGAATCTGAAATCGAAAGAAGTAAGAACGGATTTGTCGCATCCTCTAAATCCCTGTTAACCTCCATTTGAGATTTCAATATTTCTATACCGGCTGCATAAGGTTGATTTTCTTTGAAATAATGAATTAGGTCATCTATCGATCCATCAACTGTCATGCTCAGCTCACAGGACTTGAATGAAGATTGGATAATTTCAACAGGTTAAGAAAACCAAAAATCGATAATCCGCTCTATCACTCTTCTTGAGGTACATCCCTTAATTTGAACGTTTGTTACAAGTTGGATTTCGAAACCAACATATATGGTTACCACGTTTATCAATCAGAATGGTCTCCTATATTACACAAAAAACAAGAGGAAGGCTTGGAACACGATAGAAATAAAACTGGCGTGTATCTCCTGGACCAAGAGGGCAAAGGGTCGACTGGACACATTCCGATAAAGCTATCCACGTTGCTTAACTGCGTGTTGATAAACGCAGTGCAATGACACCAACGGTTATCGGGAAGAGAAAGCGAAAAGAAAAAACAAAATAAAATAGGTTCTTAAAGATTAACTCGTGACAAGAAAAGACAGAAAACTATTCAAATAAGCTCGCACCTGAATCTATTATCTTACCTCCGAATTTCACCTTGAAAATTTGCGACATTGCGCTGAGAAATACTTCAAAGCTTTTATCGTCTGACACTCTCCAGTGTATGAAACGTCAGAGAGGAAAGTATATGTATATGGCAACCTATTTATACAAAACATGTAGCAAAACTAGCCAATCCTAGACGAGAAAAGGAAGAAACAAAGCATTATTGGAAGAGAAAATGAAGAAACAAAGCATTATTGGAAGAGAAAATGAAGAAAAAAAGCATTATTGGAAGAGAAAATGAAGAAACAAAGCATTATTGGAAGAGAAAATGAAGAAATAAAGCATTATTGGAAGAGAAAATGAAGAAACAAAGCATTATTGGAAGAGAAAATGAAGAAACAAAGCATTATTGGAAGAGTCCATGTGAAAAAACAAACTCTTTCTGCCTACAGAGTACTGGTTTAGTTGTTTTAATGTAGACAGACTCCAATACACTTCGACGAAAGGACGATCTAGCTGTACCAATTATCGGAAAATTCTCGTCTTTTTTACATTTTGGTGCATTCTGAATTTTCTAGTAAAAGTTGGCAGTATCGCTTGTTTGTCGCCGTGGCAACGCCGAATTTTTCTACTTAAAATCAACTTCGAGGCGAAAAAATTGATTGTCTAGTAACCGATCAGTACCCGTGTGGATCCTTATCAGCAATTACCTCAATTGAAATGGATCGAAACTGGTACACTTTGGAAAGCGATCCCAAACTAGGACAGATAGCGGATCCATATCAGTACGGATCCATCAATTGCAGTTTAAACGGTAAACCTATGTGTGCTCGTTTTGCTACGGGTCCATTTTGATCCGTACTACCGTAAACGGGGTCTTAAAGATTGGCTTTACCATTAATAGGTCTAAAAGTCCATTTTCCCCATTTCACTCTGTAAATTTGACCATTTCCCCCTGGAAATCTCGTCCCCAGCATGTCACTGCTCGTATCGTTCCTGTTTCAAACATCGTAACAGATATAGACAGTTTGATCGCTATCAGATGGCTACAATGTGCTTGGAAAGATCTCTCGTCCTCAACAGTGATGTGGTGTTATGAAAAATGCGAGATGGGAAGGAAGATGCAGAATTTCCCCTTCCAGCTTCTCCCCTCACACTTTAATTGTATTGACTGGCTGTCTATGCTGTTAACGTTGTTGATAAGAAGAAAATTCAACAATTAATGGCGCTAATAACCTTGGAGCAGCGTTCTTGCTGTTTTATTGTAATAGTTGCAACTCAATACATAACTAACTTAACACTGTTTTTCACTTGATGACCAATACTGTGTTTTGCATAGTTTAAGCTTTTATATAAAAACACCCTGATATCCTGTGAATACTATATGTAGTTTCATTCAAAGGAAGAATATAAGCTCAAAATCGCTCTTTCGTCAACTATCTGGTTGAATTGACCACAATATATTTGGCTCTGTATATTACTGACACCATGAATATGAAAAGAATGAACAGGGTTTTGTTTTGA
The DNA here is from genome assembly GCA_024741275.1 of Chironex yamaguchii. Taxonomy (NCBI): domain Eukaryota; kingdom Metazoa; phylum Cnidaria; class Cubozoa; order Chirodropida; family Chirodropidae; genus Chironex; species Chironex yamaguchii. Next base: position 12,456 of record JANTCA010091129.1, read on the forward strand.
AAATGTCAAACTTCGTGCTGTTTCTCTGTTAAATAAATCTGATAAATTCTGAGAGTTTGGACATGTTCAACATAAAATATCACTGAAAATGAAGCCCTAGTTACAAGTTTCGACAATTGAAGAACTCTAGTCACAGTTTTATGTCCTTTAAATTGTCACCGTTTCATTTTTGTAGAAATTTGAAGTGGAGTTAATAAATTCTGAGAAACAAATCGTACGTCCAAGTTGGGGACCAAACCCACGACCTTCTGCCAACAAACAAACATACAAATAATCAAACAACCAGACAAAAAAAACGAACAGGCGGACAAACAAACAAACGAGCAGACAAGCAATCGACCAAACAAGTAGTTAAGCAAACAAATGAACAGGTACGTTGTTTCTCAGAGGTGAATATTTTTTGATGCCTTGGTTTGCTGACTACATTACTCCACCCTCCCACAACCCCCTAGAATGTTAGTGGTCTATAAAAATGTCTCCACCAAGCACTAGTACGGAAGTAACTTTGCTTTGGGAGAGTTGGGGATGAGGCAGGGGAGTACGCATGAGGTTGTAAATAAGTAACAAAATTCCTATTACTTTATTCAGAAATTTGGGATAGCTCAATTGTTCTCACGTGTGACTGTGTCTTCGGTTATCTATCCAATCTATCTATCCAATCTATCTATCTCATCTATCTATCTCATCTATCTATCTCATCTATCTCATCTATCTATCTCATCTATCTATCTCATCTATCTATCTCATCTATCTATCTCATCTTTCTATCTCATCTATCTATCTCATCTATCTATCTCATCTATCTATCTCATCTATCTATCTCATCTATCTATCTCATCTATCTATCTATCTCATCTATCTATCTATCTCATCTATCTATCTATCTCATCTATCTATCTATCTCATCTATCTATCTA
>JANTCA010091130.1:0-59186 GCA_024741275.1 Chironex yamaguchii
CTTTTCAGTCAATCCTATCTTCAAGTCTCAAGTATTTTCAAAGAGGGTGCGCGACTTTGCCCGTGTCGACCCCGACAGGGGGGGCAGTTGGGAGAAAATTTGTTTGACCCTCGTCTTTACATCACCAGAAAACACCCTTTTTAAACGTGAACAAACTGATTGGGTGACATCTTCCGGAATAGGCTAAGTTGTGTGACTTTATGACTTCAGGAGTCCTTACTAAAAACCTTAAAGGTAATTGAAAATTTCTAGGGGGCAACTGTCCCTCTTGCCCCTCCGCTAAGTACGGCATTGCTTAAGTGGTTCCCTCGATTTTAGCCCCCCACTTTCAGACCGCTCCGCGGCCCCTCATAAAGGTTGATTCATCCATGGCAGACACTCTCCCGTGCCCCCACTGTCAACGAACCAACGAAATAGAAATGGTAAAAGGATGGTCATCGTCAAAATCTACGAACGAACACACACGCACTCGCGCCATAGAAATAATAGGCCTATTATTTCTATGACTCGCGCTCATTCAATAATAGTGGTCTTTCCGCTCATTGGCACCGCCATTGGTGGTACCCGTTGACTTTTCTCTGTAACAACCTATCGGAAAAACTAGACTATTACAGACTTGATAGACAAGTATTTCGCGATGTTACTGGACAAGATGGAACTGTTCATTTTAAATTTGCATTGGTGTAGAGGGTCACGTGATTAGGTGATTCCCCGCCACAAACCGCTAATGGTGTCCATTGGGGTTTCCCATCATTGAGGTGGTTGATTTATGACTTAGGGTTCTTTCGTGTTTAGTAAATTTTCGTTCCTATATATGCGTGTTGAAGTAATGAGGAAGCGCCAAAGAGAAGGAATATGCTTGCTGATTGCATGGATCTCTCTCTGTAACGTTTGTAGTGGTGAAGTGCCCGAGGAGAAGAACAAAGATGTGTTGGAAGGTATTATTCAACTAAAATCCCATGATTTGGTTTATATACGGCTGAAGTCACTCATGCTTTAATACTGCCATGTAATGTTTATGCTAGAATGAACAGAAGCATGAAACAGTAATCTGTTGTTAATGGTTATAATCCATTACTTAATTGAAAAAAACAACTAAATTCTGCATGAGTTATGCAGTCCTTATCCAGAGACGGATAAATATTGAGCAAGCTGCTCACTTGTAAATAGTTTTTCAGCTATCAACAACTTCATGTGTATTTCTTCAACGTCCTCGTATGGTCATTGCTGGGCGCCCTTAACATCCATGGAATGTTCTTGGAGATTACAGTCATGTTGCTCTTAGACAACACTGACAACCGACCAACTCAAGCAGCCTCTTCCTGAGCTCCAAGAGGTGCTGCAATATATTTAGCTTAAGCTGCCTGTTCACAGGCAGTAGTAGTGCCTGCTTTTTATGTAAATTTTATTCTTTTACAGAACAATGTTTCAAACTTTCCCATGGAACTTTTATCAACAACAGTTCAAAGAAACCTTACTGTCTTCATGCATCAGACAAGAAAGAAATTCACCGCCTATTTGCAACAGTTTTCGTACATGTCAAGAGCAAATCAAACACATTTCATGTGCTTGAAAGTGACAGGTGTGGTATATGATTCTTTCTACAGTCTTGTAGCATTTTTAATTTGCCTAGGTTTAGGTCAGTCATATGGATCAGAAACACATTCCCCCCCCAAAAGTCTTTCAGTGCTTTTAATTTCTGTAAATTAAGGATAATGTTAACTATCGAGTTCTATAGTTTCTATAGTTTGACCAGATTCTAAAACCTATGATAAAAACATGTTTTGCATTCTTTGCTTGCCTTTTTCACTTTCACCATTTATTGTTATTTGACTGAGTTTTGTACTCAGGTATGTGTGTCCGTGAATGATAGGTTAGCTATGTAGCACATTTTAGGTTATTTTATATCTTAGTTAAATGGTCAGTTCTAATAACAGTGTCTGTGATATTGACGAAAGGAATAACTGGCATTTGGTCTTGTGATGTGACCAAACAATTTAAATATTTGATTTATGAAGCTATTACTATTAATGTTTAGGGCTGCAGTAGTGTGTTGAGATCGGTATAAAAAATAGTTATGCTCACATCATGTGTGTTGCTCACATATGCTAGCTATGCTATGTTCTCAGGCAGGGGCAGCTGGGAGGCAAAAAAAGGTAGGTATTAGAGCCAACAAATTTGTGTCGCTTCGCTCACAAATTTTTTATAATATCCAGCTGGGGGGTCTGGGGGTCGCTATAAGCCCCAGGGAGGCTTTTAAGGGGGAACCCACTTAAAAGTATGCAGATCTCCAATTTAAAAAATCGTTGATTTTACCCAAATAACTATCTGATAATGAATATAAACATGAACATAACACAATTCACCACTGATTTTTGACTATATTTTTGAGAATTTTGTAGGGAAGGTATTAGAAATCTGATACTAATACCTTGCTTATAACAGTATCACGGCTATCGGGGCCATCACACAGATATATTGAGTGTCTATGGTGTGGATGTCTTGTTGCTCGTCACAATTGTTTTTCCATGCACATGATGCAATTTCTTTTTTAAAGTATTATTTTTATAGAGTACAATAACATGATCCATTATTCCAACAGAAGATCGACCTGCCTCACCCATCACGGTATTAGAAACGAAAAGTTAATACCTTGGCCCTGTTGACCTATTCTTATAGTGACACTTGACAAAGGAATTTCACGTCATCTATACTGACACGTACAAAAGAATTTTCTGGGGAAGGTATTAGAAATCTGAAACTAATACATTTCTTTGAACAATATCGCGGCTCCATTGCTCAAAAGAAAATCTGTCAATAAGGATGAGGAGGAATAAAGGCCATCACACAGATATATTGGGTGTCTATGGTGTGGATGTCTCCTTGTGCTTCACAGTTATTTTTCCTTTGACATGACGAGATTCAGATTCCTTTTTGAAAGTGTTATTTACTTATTTCAAAAATAAGGTTGCTGAATCTGAAAAAAATGGTATTTGACTAATACCTGTAATATCACCCCTAGCTGCCACTGATCTCAGGTATATATTTATGTGATGTACATGTATGCAGGTATCTGTATACTCAGAACTCAAAATTGAAAGTGTTAAAATGTTAAGACTCATTAATACACTTTCTTTAAATATTTAAACTTTTGTCTTCATCAGCATTGTTGTTGCATGTATAAATGGAGCCTTCTTATGATACAAAAAGCAAAACAGAATCATAAGATTATATATGATTTATAGTGAGGGCAGTATTACAACTACCATTGTAAATGAACATAGGATTGTGCAAAAGAACAATAAACAGTAAAAGAATGAACAAAAAGGAAAATTCAGTTGATTGTAGGTCTTAAATGACAGGAGAAGAGAAAAGGCCAAGAAATTAAAGCAATTTATGGAAAAGGAGGCTAAGATAATGAGGCAATTGTAGTAACGAGAAGTAGAAGAAAGTTTGAGCAAGAGGAAATACAGATCTATATATCTTGAATCTTACTGTATTTGGCCATTGGTAAAAAAGAACCTAATAATAATTGTCAGAAATGTTTCTTTAGTTATGAGCCAATGAGCTTATGATCATTTTAATCATAGTATTATGATGAAGATAATATTGGAACATCAGAAAATGATGTATTTTTAAATATATGCATGTATAGTTCTTGAAAGAGGCAATAGATTATAATGTGTTAGTGTGCTTGGAATGAAGGTTACTAGATTTATTAGCTAGTATTATGTGATTTTGGATTCATTAGCGTACTAGGTTTCACAAGCAGATAGTAAAGGCTGCATCTAACCACAATGCAAAATAGTTATAATGTTTCTTTCACATGGTTTTGTTGTTCTTTGTATTCTTTGATGAGACTCTTTTTATTATTGAATTTTAGTGTTGAGCAATTAAAAGCAGACATTAAAAACAGAGTTTGGTATTCCTTAAGATCATTTATATCACCCAGGATTGTTTATGTAAATTTCACAACACTATCAAGTTCACCTTTCCATAGTCTATTTTTTGAAGTCTCGTTTTATGGAGATGACTTAAACCACACTGTCACTGTACGTGAGATATGTAAGTATAAACAGCTTAAGCCTGTCTTTCTTATCTATCTTAATTATGCTGCATTATCTTACATTAGCAAGCAAAGTAACATTTGACCTAATGACTTTGCAACCTCAACCGTATGGTGAAAAAAGGAATTTTTGTTCATAGTTTAGAACTAAGGTTAAGAATGGGCTCTATTTGTTAGATAATTTATTATTTTTATCCTTTAAAAGAGAGGTAATGGTCATTGCTTTGGTTAGTTATGTGAGACATATGCCAAAGATGGCAAAAGTCCTTGCTCATTCAAGCCTCCTAAGGGTTACCCTCAGCCCACGTAAGAAAAGTGGGTACCCAATATCTTGAAGATAAGTAGATATGATATCCACATGGTACTGCAATTGACAATCAAGCTGGTTTTTCTTCAACACTACTTGGTTCTGTGTAAGGGCTAGTCTTGTAGGAGCTCACTCGTGAAACACGTTAATAGATCCTGCTCAACTGGAAGACTTGCTTATGTCGTATAGAGTTGAATGTTGTAGTAGAACTTGTCAATAAAGTAAGAGAGTATCCATGATTCTAGGATTATTGAGGATGTTAACATCTCAGATGTATGTCTTTTGTATTGATAACATAACCTTAGCAGTGCAATGGGTACAACGCTCTTGACTGCATTTCAGGTCAGGTATTCATTGTTTATATTTTTGTAATATTCTTCTCCCTAGGGATAGACAGGCAGTTGGTCCTCCGCTTCTTAACTGGTATTGTAATATTCTTTGCAGCAAAGACATTGTGTAGGTATGGACTCTGATGTTACCCTGGTTAAATGTACCTATATGTTCATGGTAGCATCTCTTTATTATATAAATCTCTGCTTGATAAGTCAACCTGTTAAACTGCTACTTTTATACTTGGAATAAGTGTCACATTATTATAACCCATGAACTTGATTGTTTGGTAATTAAGAAATAAGGGAAGGTGACAAATTCAGAGAATCGAATCATCACTCGTTTACAACAAGATGAGTGTTTTACCTACTTTCCTGGCATAATGCACTGACTCAGGAGATGCAAAGACTTTATTTCTCACAATTGAATTTATGTTTTCAGTTTCATGATTATATTAAAACACATGTTAAAACACACAAATGTGTACGATAGGAGAAAAATAATGCTATGTGCCAAAAGGTGACATACTTATTTAAGTGTTGAGCCAAGACAAGGCTCTAAGTGGTTGCAAAAATGTTATACCTTAACCGTCAGCTTACTTATCTATATTGCATTTCAAGAGAAGATGGGCAGGCATTGTATATATATAACAGGTAATCCCTTATTATCCCTTTCTTATCCCACTTATTTTTTTTTCTTAGGAAATTGTATATGCTTTCTTCTAAATTGACTCCAATAGCATGCAATTAGCAGGATCTGTTTAATTACAATATATGTACTTCTAACAGCAGGATGAAGTATACTTATTCATGTTTAAATCTTTTCCAATAGCATACATTATTTATTGTCTTTATATATAACACATTTCTGCTCTTTGATCAATGATGATTTCTTTGAAATTTATATTATTTCATGTGAAAGGTAACATTCTTTGTATTTTTGATTTTTCAGGCACATGTTATTCATTTACCTGAGTGGAGTATCCCTTGGCATTTTTATGTCATGGTTAGTTTTGCTGTTACTACTTGTGAAACTGCTTCCAGCAAAGGTAAGCGACCATCAAATTGAGTTTATTTTATGGAAGAAATACAGGATATCTCACAGAGAATGTCATGGGAGCAATCATCTTATCAAATAAAGATTTATATTAAATAGATAAATTAGAAGCACTCACAAAGCACAAATCTCCTGTCAAGCCAATTAGGTCAGATGGGATTTCCAGTTTGCTAGACACTGAAATGAACTTTACTAATAAATGTCTGGTAATGGAGTATATATTTTGACATTCAATCTTTTCTAAGTTAAGAGCAAGAGAGTAAGAAAGTAACTTCTTCTTTTGTTGGTACATTTTTTTATTTGTGTTATAGTTATTGAAAAAAGGTAGCAATGCTTGTTACTATGTATTAGAATATACAGGGGAAAGTGGAAAAAACTCATGCCAGTGCCAGACACTATTGTTGAGAAGTATTCTGCGGCCAAATTTTCTACAAACATGTAACACAGTTCCTAAAAATTGCACTTTTGTACTTTCTTTTTTAATTAGAAAGGACTAGTATCATCAGTTCTTCTGATTGGAACAAACCTTGGATTATACATAGCACAAAGCTTTTTTAATAACTTTATGAATATCATACTATGCCATAAAAAGTTGGTAGCAGGCTACTTCACAGTTGTGGGTATGTCTACTTTGCAGGTGAATACTTTTATTTATTTGTGTTTGTTTTGTTTTGTTGCATTTTTCTCTTTTGTTTCATCAGTCACCACTGAGGTTGTCTATAGCTGTATGTTTGCTGTGGATTGTTTCTCATCATCATTGTGATATTGTATGTTTCTTTTGATTATCACAACAATCATTTTTTTTAAAATCAAATTGTGCAACTCATATCATGACATATGCACTTATGCGGATACCATTTCAAGATGGTTCACCTCTTTCTTTACATTTTGGTGGCAGATTAGACCAGTCCTATTATTCCGTATCAGTGTTATCCAATGTATGGTCCATACAGAAATTTGTACACAAAAATACAGATTCAGATGTCTTCTGTAAGGGGTCCTTAAGAGACACAAGATTTTGTCAAAAGCTAGAAGAAATAGAGTCCTATCAGTGGTATTGCCTTGACACGTTAACAGGTTTGCATTGCACAATATAGTTATGCCACTAAGGTATCGTAATCAATAACCAGTGTTTTCTGGAGCTTGTCTAGACTTGACAGTAAGTCAATTAAACTTTTAAATATGAGGTACCTTTAATTTTTTGCCTGGATTTCATTTGACTTTCTATCAGATTTGATGTGTTGTCAGTCAATTAGTGTTCTGGTTGATCTTTTACATGTGAAACAATTTGTTGGCATTGCATAAACATAGAAGAAAAGAGAAATTGTCAAGTTTGATCAACAAACATGCAAAACAGCAGGAACAACTACCTGTTTTAGTTAAGGAGTGGTCTTTATTTATGCCCAAGAACACATTTTTGTTTGCCAATATTTTAAGCTACCACTAGTTTTAAGCTTTCTCCACAGTATGAAAGTAAGCAAGCATGTTTCTGATTATAATGGTTATAAAGGATTGTGTATCCCCTTAAGTAGGCAAAGAAATAAAGAATAGGCACTCACTGCTTGTAGGCAAAATCCACTCTTTTGTGGTGACAAGGTAGATGGAAAAGTAAGTGGATAACTTTCATGAATCTGAATGTACTATGTAATTTCTAGGCAGCTCAATATGAATTATAAGTAAAGTAAAAATTATATTTAATGACACCACTTATAGGGTTGATAATGACAAAGAAAAGGAGGGGCACGTTGTCATGTCTGCATGTAAAAAGTGAACAGATTTCCAACTTGAAATATTGAGAAGGATCTATTGTTTGCACTCCAACATACATCAGGAAAACAGTATCAGCAACAGGGTGCCCAACAAAGCATCATTTAGTCCATGCTTGTGGAAACCCTGATGCTGATTAGGGAAAGGAATTCCTCTTGAATGCATAGAATCTTCAATCTTTAGTGTAGTAAGCTTTATTTAATTCTAAAAGAAACCTTTCAGGGCACACTGATTATAATCTGTGTTATCCGTTGGGTCCTGTCCATGAGAACAAGCTTGTTGTGGCATCAAGGATGCATTGAGCATTATTATTTGGTGTAAATATGTTTATTCCATGGTCTGCTTTCCATGTTTAGCTAGAATAAAACACCAAAGTGCATTGTCAAAGTCTCTGTTAAGAACTAGACTGATGTGATTCACCCTTAGGTAGAAGTGTTGATCAATTTGTGAGCTGTATTCACTTTCAATTCTTATCAAATGAATTCTTTTGTAGTGCTACCAACATGTTTTCTTCTGTTGCTAATTCGCAGTTAAACAACACATTTTAATATATGAAAGATTTATGTAAGAAATATAAAGCTCAAATCTGGTAAGAATTAAGAAACATTGAAGAAATATGGACAGGCTGAACTTCTGATGAACATAACTTTTGAACAATGAAGGCTTACAAACTTTCTAAAACTTTGAGAGAGAACCTGTTTGAAAGACCAATGGATGACATTCTGCTAATAACTCGGAAAGATTAATATAGCTCAAAACACACAATTACAGTCATTTCTTAACCCGATTTTTCATGCCGTTGAAAAGGTATCTAAATTAAGACTTTAAACTGACCTGTTTTAAGGAAAATTTTAAGAAACATTATGGGCTGAAAATATCAAAATATTAAGAAACAGCTGGGCTTAACACAAATTTCATGTTTTTTTTCATAAAAATGACATGTAGAGCTTTTGAACAAAAATTTTGTACAGGAAAGAAATTTCCACATCTCTGATACTGATTCTGGATTTTGAAAATCTTCTTTACGGTTCTGTGTGGAGACTGAATGTCTAATGTGTCATGTTTCGAGTCTTTTCATTTGGTGAAGTAACTGTTGGAAAGATAAGTGGTAGAGATTTTTCCAGAAAATGTCTACGGGAAATTTTAAATTTGTCTGTGTCAGAACGAAATGTGAAAAAATGTATTGTTAGAATATTTGACGGTCAGTAAGGCAAAATAGAAAAGTTAAAAAAAGGGAAATAGGAAGGAAATAGTCAGGTATATTCAATTTTATCATCAGAGCAATAATTAAGAGAGAATTGCAGTGAAAAGACGCCAAGTCTTCTCAGGAGGAAAAGGTAAGTCGTGAAGTTTTTTTTGAATTTCGAAAATAGAGTAAGAATCACATGGAGAGATTGTTGGAACTTTGACCATTAAGAATGATTGATAAATAGTGTTAAATACGATAGTTTCTGGAAAATAGGGCAAAATTTTGAAATAAGGCGACAATTTTGATGGGGATTCACACTTAAGAATTGATGAGCACACGTTCACGTAATAAAACCATTTTAATGCATGGCTCTGTTACACCATTTGGCAATTCACTTTCCTAGCAAAAATTAGTTTTCAAGATCATAGTAATGTGGCCAATGATATTAGAATTGGTCTGCAGTATTATGTCAGTCATTATCAACACATTTTAACAAGTTCAAACTAGGTCATATTTGTGTCCTTCATTTTGTTGCCGACACGGCGTTTAGGAAAGGTATCGACACAAAGCCGATTCGAAATTAGCGTGAGAAAGCTTGACTTTGTTTTACAAAAAAGTAAGCTTGAGATTACTTTGAGGAAATATGATAGAAATGTTTTTTGTCGGATGAGAGTGTTGTGGATTAGTCTGCAGCTTTCGAACTTTACTTTGCATTGTGAACAGGGGAAATTAGAAAAAGGCTTGTTTTCTCGGTCTTCCGAGTTCACACTTATTTGAGAAGATGTCACTGATATACCGAGGGCAATACCCTGTAGAAGATATGGAGATCAACAATAAAGTACTGATAGTGAAAAATTATATCTTTAGAAACTGGACGAAAGGACGAAAGGCTATGACACTGATACGATTTAGGTGCCCAAGTCCATAGAGTCAAATGCACAGAAAGGGGGATTGGAGATTAAGCAATCGGTATACTGTAGCTCTTCGTTGTGACTCCTGGGTCATATATTTCATTTTTTTCGGATTACAGTATGATACCGTATTTTGTCTAATAGTAAACCGCTATTACAAGACCCCCTGAGCATCTAAAAAAGACGGCAACTTTTTTATGTTATTATTTATTTGACGAATAGAGGTGACATACAATCAGTAATGACAAAGTCAAAATGTGGGTAACTTTCATTTATTTTTTCAACTTCGTCCGCAAAAATTTTAGTCACGCTATGAGCCTAACCGTGGAAATCCTTTAGAGAATGTTACGCACCATGACAATGAAGAAACTCCAGAACTGTGCGCAATAGAGGCAGATGACAGTGATGTAGACATTTTGTAAAATACAGACATTTTTCCAGTAAAATGGTTACCAATGAAGCTAGTAAATAAAATACAAGACCGGTCTTATAAGAGAAGAAATAAGGTACCGTAATAGGTGCATACGAAAAAAACAAATGAGTTACTTCATGAAAATGCGAATATCCTTGAGTTCATCAGATTACTAAGTCTATCAGGGCAATTGGTTAATGATGTCCATGTTTTCCTTTAAACCATAAAATTTGTTGTGCAAGTAGGAGATATGTTAAAGAGAATCTGACAGAATCCATTTACTATTTGTTTAAAATGAATATGTCCGTCATTCGCTTTTATTGTTCTTAAACAACATGTCTGCTCTTGATAAACATTTAGTTATTAGGTAGGTAACTAGACCAGTTAAAGAAAGACAGCGACCTACAAGATGTAGTTTGACATTAATCAAACGACAACTTGCTAATCCACTTTTTATTCCTCTAATACGCATGCACCTATTGTTACGTACAAATTTGAAAATATTGGAAACAATGCTTTTGACAAGCAACCAGTTAAGTGGACATTATTATAGCAATGTGAAAGGCGTATTCATTCAAACATGGTTGTCTAATTGATTGAACTGATCTTATTTTTCTAGGGTGCTTGACATTTGCTGCCATGTACTATTTCGATCCTGGGAGGAATATTCGCTTTCTGAATCTAGTTCAATGGACCATTCAGATTATAGGATGTTCTTTAGTATTTTGGGGAACGCGAATTCAGGAGGTCTCGGTGACAGTAGTCGTTATAATGATAAGCGTCTACGTGACAACAGAATATATAAGCTTTTCTAGCACCGTCGGCAAATTTATTTGGTATTGGTAAGTATTTATTTCTTATTTCTTTCACTTCAAATTACCACAAGGAATGTGATTGCCTTGTTCTTTTACTCAAAATAAGAAGGCAATGAGGCATAATTCTTAATTGTAAATATTTTTAGTATGCGTTCCCGTCAATTATTGTTCAAAATAGTTGAATTTCTATTCGTGACGTGATTTCTACTAGAGTGAACAATGCATACGTTCCAAAAAATATCCGTCATAAGCGACTAATGTAAAAGCTCCATTAAGCTTTCTATTTCTATGAACACCTCTCCAATTGGCCCCTTTAATACGCCCCTAAGTACGCCTCCTCCAATACGTCCCCTCTCCAATATGTTCCCCATCCAATACGTCCCCTATCAAGTAGAAACAATAAGCCTTGTCTTTATTAATACTCCTAACCTTGTACAATAAAGATCTTCAAGTACAAACCAAGTTTCTAGTGATAACATGATGTCCCATAATTATGACTTTTGATCTGATTTCGTAAGCTTTCATGTATTTCTGGTAGATTTTAAGTAAATTAAAACAGTTTTATGGCTTAATCTTTCTCTTTGAAAGAAATCTCTCTCACCTTCAAGGCCTCTCTGAAACCATAAGAGATTCCGTGATCCCCGCAGTTTGATAGAGCTTTTACGGTATTTATGGCCGATAGTTAGTTTTGGGCTCTAGGGTTTATCCGGTTATAAATTGGATCGAATTTTAATTGTTATCACCCTTTTTTGTCAAAAACGTAACATTTAACTGTTTGGTCAATCACATGCACACATCGACTTGATTTGCCATCTTTGTTTTATTTCCGTATTCTGTAGAAATTTCCTTCCCGGATTAATTATTCGAGCTTCATGCATGGGTTATTTAAGATCATCTAGTTGATACCAAAAATACCTTGATAATAAATCTCATATGTAGCTGTAATCAGCTCCATTTACTCTGCAGGCGATCATTGAACATCTCATTTGAAGAACTAAGAACTTACAAGCTTAATTCCTCCCGTCTGTGGCTAGATTTCGTAGCTGGTTTTTCAAATCTGATTATTGAAGCGTTTACGTCACTTATTACTCGGTCAAACAACTCATTTGGTATTTAGTAATTTAAGGGTGGAATCCTCTGCCTCTTTTGGTAATAGATGACCATTAATTCTTGTGCTTTTGTTCTCACCTTGAAGCTAGAGGCACTCGAAGATGAAAAACCTCCGCCGAGCCAGTGTATTCAGGTCGGATTTCTCCGTAACTGAGTTTTCCCCGTGAGCATTTTCTCGTTACTTCCGCCAAGGAGGCTATGTTTTCATCGGGATTTCTGTATTGGTTGCTTAGTTGGTATATTGGTTGTTTTTTTGGTTTGTTTGTTGGTTTGTTGGTTTGTTTGTTGGTTTGTTGGCTAAATGTTATGAACGGATTTTAACGAACTTTTCAGGAAAGGTCAAAAATAGACTAACTTAAAGATTATTAATTTTTGGAAGTGATCTAGATCTCCGTCTCTTTGTGTGTTTGTCTGTTTGTGTGTCTGTCTGTCAGCAGGACTACGCAAAACCTACTGGACGGATCCTCGTGAAAAAAAGTGAGACGATCAGTCTTGATCCAAGTGACATGCCATTAAATGTTTTGGAAAAGGCAAATGAAATCCTGGACTCTGGATCACTTTTTCGATAATGAAACTTTCGTAGTGCTAGTGAGAGATAACCCAGTTACCATAGTAACAAGGGAAAACCCCTGTTAATCGAATAATAATGATACTGGCGTGGCGTAGGTTTGCGCTTTCAGAGTGCTTCTTGTTTGGTATTGAAATATGGTCATTTCGTATGGTTATGGGTCCAGAATCCGGACAAATATAGGTATTGCCACCAAAAATTAATAAGAAAACAAACAGATAATTGTCGGTTAAAACATAACCTCCTTAACTGATGTAAAAAGTGGTGTACTTAATAGGCAATGTTGCATTTGTGTATGTCGTTATCTGCATGAGTTGCCGTAGTATTTGTCTTTTTTTCTTTTCGCAGTATACCATACCGCATAAGATATCGAATTTTCAAGCCCAAATTTCGTTTTCTGACCATGGAGGAATTCAATGAAGTTGGTGCTAAAGAAACTAGAGAAGCTCTAGAACACTTGCGAAATTACTGCAATAGTCCAGACTGTGATAGCTGGAAAATTGTGTCGCGACTGAAGGATCCCAAGAGGTATACAAGTTACTCTTTTACTCTTTCATCTTAATTTTCGCTCTCCCTTGAAATAGATGGGTAAATGTTATCATTTTCCGCAAACGACTTTCATGTTGCAAATGAAAATGATTATCGTCCACGATGCCTATTGTGAGTTTGTCAATTACTTCAGCTAGTCAAGTGAACGCCTTATGTATATCAACGGTCGACCATCTACTGTGGGCAGGCAATATTGTGCCGCGAGATGAAGTTTTTTGCCCGTCATCCCAGTCTTCAATATGAGATTTTAACCTGAAATCACTATCATTCTATTCTGTTGTATAGGCCCCGTGAAGTATTTACTTTTGACTCTTAAATTTCATGTATATTTTTACTTCAATGTTTGAGTTTTTAGATGCAACAAATTAAAACTTGTCTTTAATTTTCTCCGAAGTTTGGAGCCAAATGAAATACAAAATTATACTGCCTCTTTCAATTACTTAATCCTCAGAAAAGATCCGAGTTTCACCTCAAGGGTTATTTACACAATAGCATATACACCAGGAGCCACTTTGTGAAAGTGCTTGATAAAACCCCGCGATAGTTTGGCCCATCGGATAAAGCCCTGTAATACTTTGACCCGGGAAATGATACCCTGCGATACGTAGGCCCGCGAGATAAAAACCTGTTATACTTTAGCCCACGGGATAAAGTCTTGTTATACTTTCGTCCACGGGATAAAACTCTGTGATTCTTTGGCCCGCAAGATAAATACTTAAGATCTTTCCTTTGCTTCCGATGAGACTGCCGACACATTTGTTAAATATGGTTATGGGGAGATTACTGCATTCCTTCACTTGTATTTCTTTCTGTACCAAATTTATTTATCAATTATTCGATTTAACCGATTATTAATGATTTTTTGTTATTTATTTATTTATTTATCTATTTGTTTATCTGTCTATTTATTTATTTGTCTATTTATTTATTCATTCATTCATACATTCATTTATTTATTCATTTATTTATGTATTGATTTATTTTGATCGATATTGTTTATGTGTTGATTGCTCAGTTGGTTATTGATTTATGGATCCTTTTTTTATTTGTGTATTAATTAATAAATTGATTGATTTCTTAAATGATTAATTTGTATATTTCTTTACTGATTAATTTATGTTTTAGTGTGTTCAGGTATATCTTTATATATTTATTCGTTTATTTATTTGCTTATTAATCACTTGACTAATTAGGTTTTTTTGGTTTTAAAATTGTTTATTAATTCACCTATTTATTTGTTTTTGTCGATGTAATTATTATTCAGTCATTCCTTGTTTATTCTTTGTCATTATTTGTTTGTCACTTTATATGTGTGTATGATAATTTTGTAAACTCACTCAGTTTTATGAATATTTTACCCCTGCCCTAATACATGAAATGCGTTCAACTGTTATTCTGTTCCGTCAAGATAATAAAATCATATTCAAATATTCCAGTCTTCCTCTTCTAAGAATGCTGTTGCACTGTTTTAGGTTTGCGCAGTTTATGGAAAGTGGTATTGATATAAGTAATGAGGAAATGCACTGCCATGAACAATGGGATGATTCTCGATCACATGATTGGCTTACCAGTGAAGACGATGAGACCATTGACAATCAAAATGCCGAAGACAGTTTGCTTTCGGACGACAGTATGGGGTCAACAACTAAGTAGGATTGCTATGAAATTTTAGGAATAATGTATGATATTGAGGTAGTAGTGAAGAACACTGTTACTCTTGTCTTGATTTGTACAGAGCTGTATTTTCCACTTGAGCACAAAATGCCCACGGGAATTTTTCTCGCGACTTTCAGACATTCCTATATAATTCTAATCCCTCGCGTATTAAACTCTGTCAAAGAGAAATTATTGTCAGCTGAAATTCAAACTCCAGATGTTTTCTAAAATTTGAGGGTGGGAGATTGTCTCGATATCGTGAAGGTAACAGCAAGAGCAAGATATCAGTGTCATTTAAAAAGAAGCTGTAATTTTCAATATAGTACTTTTATTTTTCTACTAAATATTCGCCTTAAAACTTTGCAACAATGCGCTAAAAACAGACTTAAAGCTTTTTTCCTCTGACACTTTTCAGAGTATAAATCGTTAGAAAGAAAGGTATATGTATATGGCAACCTTTTTATACGAAATATGTATTGAAACCAGCCAATCGTTAACAAGAAAGGAAAAAGAAACAAAGAGAAAATGAAGAAACAAAGCATTATTGGAAGAGTCCAATTGAAGAAACGAACTTTCTTTGCCTATAGAGTACTGGTTTTGTTGTTTTAATGTAGACAGACTCCAATACACTTAGATGAATGGACGATCTAGCTGTGCCAATTATCCGAAAATTCTTGTCCTTATACATTTTGGCACATTTTGAATACTTAACATTCAGTAACCGACCTTAAGTCATTAACTGCTTAATGAGGGTGTTTCTGATTCCACTTCAGTTAAGGAGCTTTACATTGTGTGAATGGACTAAAAATATGTCCTTTTTCGCAATTAATTACAGCTGAACTTACTTGAACCTAATCCTTGAGCTACTTCTTATGGGAGAGCTGTCGGATTCCCCTTCCCGAAAGTACTCCGCCACTGTTCACGGTTAACTAAAATAAGATAACTATATACATTGAAAAGTGAACACCCACTACAATTATGCCCCGAATACAGTTGTACCAAAACTTAAATTCATGACATCCATCCCAGAGTGGATCCGTCCCAGAGTGGATCCGTCCCAGAGTGAATCCATCCCAGAGTGAATTCATCCCAGAGTGAATCCATCCCAGAGTGAATTCATCCCAGAGTGAATCCATCCCAGAGTGAATCCATCCCAGAGTGAATCCATCCCAGAGTGAATCCGTCCCAGAGTGAATCCATCCCAGAGTGAATCCATCCCATGACTGCCACATGTCTTGTTTCGGTAGTCTACTCCTGGCAAAGTCCTAATTGCTTTATGGGATACTTTTACAGATAAACTTTTCAAGGTGATTTTCATAACTGAGATCTTGACCTCGAACATTCTGCTCACGAGAAACGTCACAAATCTATCCTTATATCTCCATATCGAGTAATTACGGAAAACTGCTATGTTGTTGGTCGCTTTTGTTGCTCAAGGATTTTGGCGATGAATCATGAGTGGTAACTTTATCTTCTATATTGTTTTGTATTTATTCACCGTTTATAAAATCCCGCTTTCTTCCTAAATTCCCCGAAACGTGCCTAATTATCTTACAACAGCTGACAGTACTTTCAAATAGACTATAAAATAAAATAATTTCCAACCGTGAAAGACCGAAATCTTCATTTCCATAATTCTTTTTAAACCTCTTAAGTCTTCTTTCTGCGTCCTTAAATAGCCACGTAATCAGAGAATTCTCTTTGTTCGCACGACGTGACAGACTTCATTTATGTAAACAGCATACAGTATATATAATGTCGAAGTGAACAATGCAGCTCTGTGGAGACCCAACCTCACTTTAGTTCGCAATGAGGGTTAATGTTAAAAGTTTCAACTTGTTAGAGTATTTCAGTTGCAACTTCGTTTCGTGTTTATTTAAGTTGTGTATGATAAACTAATTGTGGAAGATACTAAGAAATTCTTGGTGCCCGGTAGTTGTGATGAACCTAGCTGTAAGGTAGAGAAGTTGTATGTTGCCTTTTCCTCGTCTGTTTGTAAATCATAAGTGGGTGGTATTTCAAAGCTTGCTTTCTCCTCCGCACTTTTCTGGTTTTCAAGTTCCATTGCCGTCAAATTAGGAATACATACCCATACTGCATTTACGTCGTCTGTAGGTATGTAATATCTTGAATCTTCTCGTTCACATGGATTTTTTTGGCATAACATACATACAGTAAAATTATGCAACACGATATACGATAACGAACGGTTTTCATCAAAAAATTCCCAATGATAAGGATACATGTTGTGTTAAGAGCAACCAAACTGCCGTTGGTATTAATTAAGCTTCTTACCGCAAAAACAGATCCACTCTGGAGCAAAGTCGGAACAGACTGGGCTCTAGGTGACTCTGCGACAATATTCCACGTGACATTCACCCGTCAAAATACAACTCAAGAGAAAGGCCTGGAATGTACTGGCCAAACTCCCCTCCAGCTACAGCAGACGGACAAGCTGTTACTATTCCCGCTCAGGATAATCAGTGGACACCAAATATCTTCAATTGTTCGCAAGACCCAATCAACCTTACGATGTTGTTGTCCCATGGGAAAAACCTCGGAGGGACCACAGTCTTGGATTTGGATTCGCATGGCAATAGCAACAGCGACAACAGGCTTTTTAGTAATGTGTATGGAATAAGATTTCCACCGTTTGTTGAAATTTGAACATTTTTAGATGAGGAATTTGCATAGTCTATATGCATTAAAGACCCAATCAACTGGAATATAGTGTGTAAGAACCTGTTGTTTCCCTATTACCTGAGCGGCTGACGCTTTAGCGAAACAGTATAACGTCGGCGTATGTGTATTAGACAAGTAGGAAAGGGTCTCATTAATATGCAAGAAGGTGATTGTTAAACAGTATATTCCTGATTCATATGATCGACAGATACAACGATCTTGGAGGCCAGGGTCACGAACAGTTTCCAAAAGCTTTATATCGACAAAAAAGCAAAAAGTTATTCTTAATTTTGTTTAGAATTATTCCTATCTTGGGATGTATTATTCGTCAAAACTTTTCTCTGGATTTTTTCCTATTCTAGTTGTTGTTGATCTAATATTGTCTTGTTACGTAAAAGGTTTACATTTTTATTGTAAGATGTTTATCGTTGAGGTTGAGGTATTTTTAGTAACTAGCTGTGCATTATGTGTAGCGAACTGTAGGATTGTCTAGTCTAATAGGTAATAAGCTTAAAGTGACATATGTTCTGCCCCTACTAGGGGTTCATATATCGCTGTTTGTACCCGTTTCAAACAGAAATAGCGTGGCCTTGTCTGAGTAACAGACAAGTTATGACCATGACTTTGAACTAGGGTCATCTAAGGCCGGTTAATTTTAATCGTTCGACATTGTTCCAAAATAGGAAGTATGTTTGTTGTTGGTTGCGCTCACGCTTTTCGAAAGCGAGCTCTCGCAGCGCGACTAATGTCGCGGTGTTGGCAAGAGTTGCTTCCGACCGGTGGCGAAGCCAAGTCAGACACCGATCAAATATTTTTGCCGCGTAAGCATAAGAAATTGACCAGAAATGCATTAAACGTTTTACGCTGGCATACTGACAATCGAATATAGCGAATAACAAATATTCATGACCTCTGGAGCGGCCGGTTGGTCAAAGGACGGATAATCAAGGATCTACTAGATCTCATATCGTTGCTGCTTTAGTATTGGAACTTTGTGACAGTATTTTCTGTGATAAAATTTTTTGTGGGAGAGATGTGGGAGAATTTTGTTTTGTATTCCGTATTAAAAACAAGCATCTTTTATTTGTAGTGAATTATCCATCGGCTAATAGATACCACGCTTTCCATGGGGTAAAATGGGCTCTCAAAATACAGATTTACCACAAGAGTTCAGGTAGCCTTCTTAAAATATCATAAAAAATACAACGTCATCCAGTTCTATTTTTCACAAGATACGGATTTTGTACTGAGGAATGCCGTTTCCTGAAAGAATTTTCAAAGGTTTATTAAATCACTTGGCGCTTCCTACTGAACTCTCTTCATTTTGATTTTGCTGGGTTTTTGATTCTGAGGATTGCAAGTTCGAGCTCGGTTTCCAACCACTCAGTGCAACTATTGACAAATATATCAAAGCACTTGTGTCTATTAACTTGTAACATCTATCTGACACTGATGGAGGCTTAAGGCCGAAACACAGAAAAAAACTGAAGCACTCAGAGAGCGCAAACGTCCTCCAAGCCAGTATTATTATTCAATTAACAGGGATTCTCCCCTGTTACTATGGTAACTGGATTATCTCTCACTAGCACTATGAAAGTTTCATTATCGAAAAAGTGATCCAGAATCCAGGATTTCATTCCGATCATCCCCAACATTTAATGGGATGTTACTTGAATCAAGACTGATCGTCTGATTTTTTTTCCATGAGGATCCTTCCAGTAGGCTTTGCGTAATCCTGCTGACAAAACAGACAGACAAACAAACAGACAAACAAGGTGATCCTGATCACCACCAAAAGCTAATAATTTTTAAGTCAGACAGTTTCTGACCTTTTCTGAAAACATAACGTCAAAATCCGTCAACAACTTTTTGAGTTATTTTGCTAATAAACAAACCAATAAATCAGCTAACCAACCTATGAACAAACGCCAATCAAAACATTACTTTCCTTGGTGAGGTACGTAATTTCCCCTTACTAACCAGCGTGGTTTCGTCTCTTGACTTCAAAGACTTTGGAGGTCCTTCACCGAATTTTTGTGTTGTGATTGCACGTAGGTTTGAGAGTTGGCTTTTTTATCTGAGGGCTACCAGTTCGAGCCCGGAAAGCCTTCAAGTATGTTTTAAGCGCAATGTCGCAAGGCGATTTTCAAGTTTTGTATCACAAAAACATTGTTCAAATATACATATATATAGGCTTGACCTCATAGTTACGACGTTAAAGGCTTTTTTCTTATTATAAATTGTTTAGAAGGTCATAGGATTTAAAGCTGTCGGAAATAAAGGACAGATAGCACTACTTAAGACATCAAACAGAAACTGAATATTTTTTATAACCATGTTTTACTCCAACAACGCATTAGAGATTAGCACTTATCATTATTAATTTCTTGTTTCCACTAAATGTTTCCAATATGTAAGACAGATCAATTTACAACAAGCTTGTTTAAGTTGTCCCCTGTGAAAAATATTGGTACAAAGTATCCACTGAATAACAAATGATAACTCAAGAAGCAAGTGTTTTCACAGTCCTGGTCTGCAGTATACGATATCTTTTATGTAGCAAGCATACGTCTCCACATGAATCGGACCTGTTGTCTAAAAGCTGAATGCTTCATGCCGTAAATGATAGGATTGTATACAGCACTCGATTTAGCGAACAATGCTGGTACTGTCGCGGCCATAGGAGGTATTGCTGAGTCTTCTATCAGCGCCCAAAGGGAAACGATGGTATATGGTGTCCAAGCCAATGCAAAAGCTACAATCATAATCATGACCATTGTTGCTATACTCTTCTCTACAACTCTTCTCCGAAGTTCCTCTTTACTAGCTCGAACTTCTCGGTGGTGTTTTTTAACAGTGGTGTAAAGCTTCCAATAACATGCAATTATTGCCCCTAAAGGTATTACAAATTCGGAGAAAATAATTACAATATTAAAAGACATATCAACTGGTTTATGTGATATCCAGGCAACTGAGCAGCTTGTTCCAATTCCTTCCACTGTGTAATGCGACCAACCAAAAATGGGCAAAATAGCCCATATAAAGGAGTATATCCAACTGCAACCAGAGAGGAGTAAGATCTTTCTAAATGGCGAAGATAGTTTTGCTTTGGTATTTGAAATAATGGACTGTCTTTCAAACGAAAGAGCCACCAAATGCGCAATTGATGTTACGGACATGAAATGAACCCAGAATCCGTAAAATTTGCAGCATTTATCTCCAAGAACGAAGTAGCCTTTTGCGTTAGAAGCTACGTTGATTGGACCAGCAACGATAATCATTAGGAAGTCACTGATTGCTGTGCTTATAAGTAAGCCATGAAAGCATGTGGGATGACTTTTGTATATTTTCCTAAACACGTAAATCACAATCCAGTTTGCGCATGCGCCAAATACTGTAATTATACATACTACAACTGCAATTGTAGTATATGCTGATTCTGATGCTAGCCGGTGTGCTTCCCGAGTATTGTGCGTCGTACCATTCCCCATACTTAGTCTGAAGAATGTTGTTCCTGATTTCGTGAAGGTGGTTCTTACTATAATATTTGGAACATATTAAACATTTTTGAAAATGACGTCTTGAAGAGAATTGTTGACATCTACCTCATTCGATAGCGAAGTTAGTGTCGATAATTGTGTTCATTTCTTCTATCAAGTGTAGCTAACCACGGAGCCTCATCCGTATTTGTTTCGACCAACGTGAATGTTTATCAACAATACCAAATATTGACTCAATTTGAAATTCAAATTATTAGTTTTCCAGGCTACTGAGAAAGCATTCCGTTATATATTTCATGGCTCTCCACTAGCCTTTATCACAAGCCTAATAAGGAAAAGATAACAAACAATACGATAAAAATTTTACCTGTCATAATTAGAACAGATTTCACTCTGCGTGACTGTGCTTATCTGTTAAAAATTATGCACCCTCTATTTCCTAAGATTAATAAGATTTGTTACCGGCAACATTTTTTCACTTTGGATGTATAACATCCATGTCATGAATAACAACACTTTTTATTACGAGGGAGCTGGTCCTACAGATTACGTAGTGTACTTATGTCAACTTATTTTCCTTCAGTTTAAAATTGTTTAAAATAACAGATTTCCTATTTAATCGCCTTGGGTCATTGCGCTAAAAATATGCTTTTAAACTTCCAGCATAACGTATATCTAGATATATGGTAACCTTTTTATAAGAGACACGAACCTAAGCTAGCCAATGATAAAAATATAAGGAGAAAGTTCAAAATGAACATTCGTTTTGCCAAAACATGCGATTCTGCTATAGGTCAACATTTGCTAGAAAATTCAGAATGCGCCAAAAAGTGTAAGGAAGAGAAATTTCGGATAATTGGCACAGCTAGAACGTCCTTTCATTTAAGTGTATTGGAGTCTGTCTACATTAAAACACGAAAACCAAATTGATGTAAACACAGTGTTTGTGCCTTGCAAGACCATCCGCTCCATTTCTGGATGAAACTACGATATGCATTTTCAACATGTCAGAACATCATCAGGAGGAAGCACGTCCGGTTTCGGCCCCTCCTCCTCACGTGGCGCCCCCCCCCCCTTTTCGGAGGTGTTCTGAGATATGCAGTTAGGTGGTGGTAGAGAGTCTTGGATGGTCTTGTTTTAACATTGTACAGTCCATTCTTTGTCACTTCGTTTAAGCCATATATAAAAGCTTGCCTTTTCTACTTTTTCCTGGATTTCTTGGACAAGTAGTTTCTTTTCTTTTGTGTTAGTACTATGTTGGCAGAAAGAGTTCGTTTTTTCACTTGGACTCTTACAATATTGTTTTGTTTGTTCATTTTGTCTTTGTCTTTTTCCTTTCTTGTTTATGGTTGGCTAGTTTTACTACATGTTTCGCATAAATAGGTTGCCATATACATATATTTTCCTTTCTGACGATTCATACTCTGAAGAGTGTCAGACGAAAAAAGTTAAGTATGTTTTTAGTGCAATGTCGCAAATTTTCAAGAAGATTTTCAAGCTCAAAATCTTAAAACAGATACTCATGAAACGTTTTTTGTACTATGGCTTAACTAGCTTATTTACTAATGTTCCTCCTCATGAAACAAGAAAGATATGTGCCAATGCTTTGCATTCGGGAAAGGTTAAAAGGCCTTCCATCCCAGAGGGGATCTTTGTTGAGTTAATGGAATATGCTACTAGAGGTGTTGCATTCAGTTTTAACAATACAATGTATCGACAAAAGGACAATAGGTTGGGTGCAACTTTGACAAACATTTTTGTTGTTTTTCAGGATGAGCGAATTATAAAAGAACACAAACAAAAAATATTCCTTTATTTTTTTGTTGATGAGACTTTTGCCATCTTTAAACAGAGCTGGATTGTGGCATGTTTCCCGAATACTTAACCACTTACGTCAAACACTCCAATTGACAGCAGAAAAGGAACAAGATAAAATACAAAAAACTTTACCGCCCTTTTGAAGAGGATAACGATCCGTCCGCAAATTTTCGACCTGCAAAGTCTTACCCATGCGACAAAATGAGGAAAAACTATAACATAGGTGACATATAAAATATAGTTGATAGTTATTAATGGATGTCAAGTATAAGTTAAGTTCGTGAGGGTAAAGGCAGCAGAATAATTGATCTTTAAAATTCGTTGCTTCAAGAGCGTTGACCAATCAGAGCCTTATCAGTTTGTACGTTTTCTTCCCTATGAAAAGCCTTGCCTCTTGAGAACGATATTTACATCTAACTTTTTAGTTTTACAAAGAACAGGAATAATAAGTCATATGATAATAGAACTGAAATAAAAAATGTTGATTAGTTTTGTCAAAATGGACGTGACCAACAACATTAAGGTTGCAGTCCTTAAGATTTGTCCTGGTACTTTGCTTCCCACCGATCCCTGATGAGTGCTGGTGGAGCACTTCGTATTTGTTCAAAATCGTGTTAAATTACTAACTGGGGAAACCAAAATCAATTCTCGTTTACAAGGGACGTCTACAAGATTTGGTTCCTAGAAATTTTTAAAAGGTCACTGACTTTTTAGCCAATGTCCTGCATACTTAAAACCTCTTTAATTAAGCAATGTTTCAATTGGCATAAAAAGACAGATTAATAATGCTGCAGGCAGAAAGAATTAGTTTTCTTACTTGGACTCTTCCACCAACCTTCCGTTTTTCATTTCTCTTTGCCTTTATTGTTACTTGCTTATGATTGGCTATTTCTGATCCATTTTCTTATAAAAAGGTTGCCATATATCTAGACTTACCTCTCTGACAAAAAGAAAACTTTCTGACGATTCATACTGTTAAGAGTGTCAGGCAAGAAAAGCTTTTAAGTATGACCGATAACAAGCCTCTTACTTATGCAGTTTTGGCATCATCTGATCGTTATTCTCTTTATGAAAGCATCAACTCGATTACGTTTCGCAATTTACTTTTGATATCTGTGGTCGCAAATGTACTTTCTCGCTCAGCTGTCAACTCTCCTCTTCTTCATCCATCCACTGGCTTCACTCTCTACGCAAAGACTCACCAATCAGAGCCTAGTCTGCCAGCACTGCAAACGTAATCATTACAGCTTCAAGAATTTGGGCTACCTTCAGATACCAGCACTATTCTCTGCAACATATCAAAAACAACACATTGCCTATATGATCCTTGGTCCTTCTATTGTCTGATTTTCAGCATGCTTCACAACCTGTCCCATCCTGGACTGACAGCTACGCAATGACTGATTATGCAACGGTACTTTTGACAGTCTTTAATTGGATACAATCTTGCCTTCAGCGTCAGATTAACATGTTAATAGAAGTACTTGGTTGCCATCCAAGAATGGCAATTGGAAACTGGTGATGATTTTTAACGTAAGTTCCGGGTACCTTTTCTTTTGTTATTAGCTCTAAAGTTAAAAATACCCAGAGCAAACATCCGCTATCAAATGACCGTGTATCTTTAACAAGCGGCTTCCTCCCGTCTTTTGGAGGAGGAAAGCAAGGTTTCATTCAAGTGAGGGAACAAACTAAAAGTGCACTTGGTTTTAACCTTGTGCTTTTTTAAAAATATATACAGGCCCTTATTTGAACCCAAAGTATCTATCTGCGTGGGACTACGTTACCGTCGAGAGCTAGCAACTTGTTTTTACCTTTATGACTCAATACCCGATTAAAAATAAACGTCTCTTTTAACAGGCGCCTCTTTCGAAACGTCTTTCCTTGTGGACGATTTTTGTTTAAGCCCCATGCACTACTTCCATTAATTACGGTAGCTGTGTTGTAATTCAATACATAGCGCTACCAGTGAGCCGGCCTCCTACAGTAACATTCACTGTACTTGCACAGCTCTGTGGCTCAAAGGCTAAGGTATTGGAGATGGGCGACGCCCTATACATCAATATAATGTTAGAAGACATTTTTACTTTTTTGTGTTGTAATTAGGAGTCCATCTTATATCTTTTATCTGTAACAACTGTTGTCTTATCTGTAACAGGTTGACGATTGGGGTTCATTTGAGATTGGAAGACGTGTTTTGATCTTGGTCACGTGAAGGAAGAGTACATGCTGCCATCTCCATTGATGTCTGTATGACTCATAGAGCATAATCCTTGAATACTTTGAATGATAGACTAACATAGAATGTTAATACTTTTCTTTTCAGGCTGTAGGGTACTTATTCGGGTGGTAACATCTTCGTCTCCTCCTAAATCCAAATTTGCTTAGATGATAAATTGCGTCCTGTATTCAAAAAGGGGGCGATCTCTCAACGATTAGGTTAGCTGCTAAGAAGAATTAGATTTTGCATAAAAATTCAAAGCAACTTTTTTTTAGAACTTCACAAAAAGTTTGACTGCAAAAGATTGCGATCATCTGATTACATGCAAAATGTAAAGTATGTAAGAATATGGAGAACCTGAATTAAAAAAATATCTATTCAATCTCGTGGTTTATTTTTTATCAGATTCAAGAGAATTTACTTGGTACAGATTTGTTAGACATTTATCCCTTTTTTCTCCTGTATGCTGTTTGTACAGTTACAATTTGATTATAATTTGGTTATTGTTTAAATTATTTTAAGCTGTCAAATGTATCAACAATCTTTCAGTGGTACAAAACTGGAAAATTGACTTGAAAATTAGCGATATTGCGCTAAAAACATATTTGACCTGTTTTTTGTCTTACACTCTTCAGAGCACATAACTTCAGAAAGAAGGTATTGAAATATGACAACCCTTTTATAAGAAATATGGATCAAAAATAGCTAATAGAAAAGAGGAAAGAAAAAAAAACAAAGAGAAAATGAACAAACAAAACATTATTGGAAGAGTCCAAGTGAAAAAGTCTTTCTGCCTACAGAGTACTGGTTTTGTTGTTTTAATGTAGACAAACTCCAATACACTTAGATGAAAGGACGATCTAGCTGTGCCAATTATCCGAAAATTCTCGTACTTATACATTTAGACGCATTATGAATTTTCTGGTAAATGTTGTCCTATGGCTGAATCGCATGTTTTGGTAGGCATTTTTGCTTTGCAAGCACGAGATGACTATTCTCTAGGAGGAACTGATGCTTGGCGTACAGTGGCTGGGACATGTTCTTTGATCCTGTCACCCAATTTTTTTCCTACGTTACCGGAGAAGTGCTGCATACCGAGCTTCATGTTGGCTCAGAAATTCATATGCTACTAAGCCTTGTTATGTGGTAGGCACGCAGTCCTTATAAAATGCTTCAATGCTGTCCATCCCAGAATTGTTTCCACGGCTAGGAAGATCTTGCCACTCATCAATTTTCCAAAGTGTACATACATGCTGCTTATCAGTTTAAGGGTAGAACCTGCAACGCTGTTTAAGCCAAGCTAAGCACTACTAACATGTACAAGCCTTTGAACATTTTGGTATTTCTGTCTACGCCTTTCTTTTCTATTATTTTAGGCATTTGAGTTTGTCGAGCATCATGGTTCTTTTGACGATTGAAGACTTTATCTTCTCCTTTTGTAACTAATTTACTTATTCATGAAAGTTTTTTGGTAGTTAAAGAAAATCTTAATAATTAATAACAACCCAAAACCTACATATCATTGTTGTATATAATGCCGCCTGTGGGGCTCGCTGTATCTACTGTCCAATAATCATTTTTTAATGAATTTACCCTCGTGCCATCTGTTCCTCTTTTATGGCATTCTGGTATGTATTGTTTCAAAATGCTTTATACATACCTCAAACTTGTGTGTATGATTCTTTACTTCAACAAAGATGTCAAAAGTATTTGACGAAATGTTAGAAAAAACAGATTGATAAGTTCGCGTCATTCTCCCTCTCTGAGAATTATCAGCCTGGTTGTTATACTTATTAGTAGATTATTATGAAAAACAAACATTAATTATTCATTGGCTCAAAATACAGATAAGAGCTTAGAACGTTAAGTTCTTGCAATCTGTGTTAAGCATCTCAAAGATGTAAAGTTAACAGTCCTGATTTGTCAGTAGCTCAGGGTAAGACTAATCATTTTTGCAAGCAATCATTTCAAAGGAACTCAGTTTGTATTAGTTTGATATTTGCAAGCATAATTGCACTTCCAGTTGGCTATCTAGGTATCAATGGATAAGAATCATATACTTTATTTTACCTTTATAATTACAACACTTATTACAACTTACTTTTCTAATCAGTATTGTAATGGATAAAATAGCTCTCCCTATGACATATCCTATGAGCAGATTACATGTCAATACAGCAAGATGGCTTTAATAAAAGTTGAATCATAAATTTTGTAACTCTTTGTTTACATTTGACTTCTGTCCTGCTGGATGAGGACAAGATTCAAATACTGCTTAGAAACATGCTCGAAATCAACATTGATAAAGTTAAAAGAAACATAGTGTCCTGTCAAGAGATAAAAATAGGTAACAAAGACGTTGCTTAAATTCAAGATTAATGACATGGTTGGAGAATAATTTAAATCGTAAACCGGAGGTTGCTTCATTAAATTGACCTGGGATGGAGTTTATTACTACTTTCCTGGAAATACCGACCGTTACATTGCAAAATCAATGTTGGCCATGCTTAAAGTGAAATATATCATATAAGAGGTTGATAACATCGATGAACAAGAAGTAACTTCACACCATGAAAGAAGCATACAACAAAAATTATAAGTGACAAGAAGTACTTGCAATTGCTAGGAGATACGTTTTACAGGCGTGGAGTTTTGAAGACGTTCACGGAAATACGAATTAAAAATTGTGTTTCTAATATGTTAGTATGTTGTATGTTCTAACATGTTAGTATGTTGTATGTTCTAATATGTTAGTATGTTGTATGTTCTAATATGTTAGTATGATATATGTTAACATATTGTGGTCAGTGGGAATTAGAAAAATGGAAGATAGCATTGTATGCATTGTGTTGTCGGATACGGGTATCAGGATAGCAAGGATCACACAACGAGAAGGACTAACTGCCGAAAGCTATGGCAAAGGAATTTGTACAAAAAAATGGCGTTGCAGCGTAAAGTAAGCAACAGGCATGGAGAAGCTACCAAACATAGAAATATAAAATAATTTATTTCAGAATTATTCACTATTTCAATGGCGAAAAACAAGCCCTCTAATCCACTTTTTGTCATCTGTAGCTTCATCTACATAATACAAATCTATAAATATTTGATACTTTGCCTAATAAACTCGATCCTCGTTTACGCGCACATAATTTTTAGTTTGAATGCCAAACGCATCATTTCTAGCCTACCAGTATTTATGATTATGAACTTACCCTATTTAGCTGTCATAATTACTGTTACAGAAAAAATTGAAATGGAAAATGTTGCATATGCAAGATTTATGAAGCTAAATATTCTTCAGGTAATGCAGAGAAATTGTTTAATAAAGAGCTGTAGAGATTAATTTGTTCGTATTTGCCTTTCTTTTGATTTTGAAATACGTATCTTGCTGTGCAAAGGAAATTATTTTCGTTACTAGTGAAATGGCGAAATTAAATCTTTGCTTTTAATGGCACTAACATAATTGTTGGGAAATAACGGAAACGGTATAGGCAAATCTAAGTAAGTAGACAAGTTACTGACGATGTGAATAGAACATAATATTGTGTAATATTACCGCTCTTTTGGAGGACAAAATCTGTCGAGCGACCGTAACATTATAGGTGAAAAAATGTATGATGGATCCTTCTCATCTCCAAAAGAGCAGTAAAATTATAATTTTATTGCTTTTTGGTTAAGAACTAATTAAGGGTACTAGAAAGAAAGGAGAAATAATACATTTGGAAGCAACAAAAGTCGACGCGGCCAGAAATACTCGACATGCCGAAAGAAAAAAGAATGATAGGGCTTTCTCTATGAAAAGTTACATAAAGTTAAAACTCTGAAATCCGAAGTTAGTGTTGGGAAATCACAATGTGTACAGTAAATGTATGTAGAAATAAGGATTATTCGTTTACTTACATGAACAAATGGACACTTTACGATGAAGGAATTTTATACTTTGTATTGTACATACCACCTAATGCGTAATAGCCTCAGTATGAAGTCGAGACTCAGTTATTTGCTAAATAACAGCTTAGAAGATTACAAAACTATTGTTATTTGTATACTTAAGGGCTTATTCATCTTGACTCTGACGGGTTTAATTAGTTGTCATCCTAAATCCTTATTCGTCAGTATAATTTGAAGTTCACTGTTTATTAGTACAAAAGTTCTGTATAAGTTAGAGAAAGAGATTTTGAAAAACTGAGAATAACACGTTGATTGTAAGAGTGCTGTTGATAAAATTGAAAATTGCTGTTTTCTTTGACTGAACTCTGCCACTGATTAAGATTAAACCAGAATCAGGAAGTTACAAAGTCGATTCTCTACAGTTAAGACAAAGAGATTCAATTCAATGCAGAGAGCAGTATAGTCTAAAGTGTGTTCTAGTAAATGTCTTACTATTAAAATTGAAATTTCTTGTAAATACAGTAGACTCATGGGTATTCGAACAGGCAGTTATTCAAAATCCTCACTTATTCAGAGTAGTTTTTATTTTTTCGTGGCACACCCCTATCATTATCATAGTTATTTATCGAAATTTCGTTTATTCGAAGTTGCTTATCGTTCGCTTGGACAAAAAACCCCTGTTATTAAAACTTTCAAAAAATCCGAATTGCCAAAGTAGAAGAAAACGAACTTGAAAAGGTAAATGTTGTAATTTCTAATTAAAAGCAATATATACAAATAATCTCTTGTAATAGCTTAGCCTTTTCACAGTTCCCGCTAAACTTTCAATTTACAAGGGATTTTCATTTCCTTATTGTTACTTATATGTACAGTTATAGTTTTGCAGTATAGTTTTGCAAAAAAGCATGTCTGATTTCATCGCTTGCTATTCCTTATTTGCTCCTTACTTTGTGAAAGTTGCAAATTCTAGTTTGCAAATCTTAGTTATCTGAGCCCCGGGTTATTCGAACCAATTTTCAACTGCCATTGGAGGCTACTGTACAGATTCGGATAAGAGACATCTATAAATCTTTCATTTGATACTGATTACTAGAAGTTATTAAAATTATCAAAATTTACCAATAAGACAGAACGTGACCAGCGACTATGCATAAAAACGTAACCACAAGGTTGTTTTCATAAAAGAGTTGGATTAATTGGCAACTGATCATCTTGATGATGTCTGTATTTTGCAAGCCATTTCAATATGTTAGTACTTAAATCGATAAAATTATTGCTCTTTGTCACATCCCTAGACTCTCTCCCACGCACTTTTTGATTTGGTTTAGTCTGTTGTGATATACTCTAGTGTTTGTTAGGTCAGTTAAATTCACATTATTGATGACTTGAACCAAACACAAATCCTATGGTGTGTTTGAATGGCATACGAGTTATACATTTTCAGGGACAAGACATTCATTAATCCACAAATACATTGAAGCAAAGAATAATAGAACAAATTGTAACCCACTTTGCGAAAAAAACGAAAATCAAGTATCCAATTTGTGTGTAAACATGTGGCAAATATCCTTGCTATCAATGTTACAGATCTCTAATAAATAAAGCAGAGTTCTGCTCAAAGAAACAGGATGTCATATACAACTTTGTCAATAAAGCGAATTTTTGGCAGTATGTTATGATTTTGCTCGAAAAATTATGTGATGAAAAAGGACTATATTGCCATCAACAAGGCAATTGCTTTTGATAATATGTGCTTTACAGCATTCTAAAGAAGGCCCAGAACATATAATTTGTTACAATGCTATTTATGTTGTATGATTTTGTCGCTGCCTACAAGACATGAACCCACTAGCAAGAAAAGCTTGTAGAAATTGTCCTTAAAAAGCTAGAGCTTCATGACATTTACAGTCAACTTTTTATAAGCATTCTATGAATTTTGAGTAGAGGTAAAATTAAGTTTACAACAATTATAGTTTAGATTGTTGTAAAAAGATCAACAATAAGTGATATTAAATTGCTTGCCTTCTGATGTGAATGTCACGAAAACATAATTTTAAATTCTAAATTTGTCATAACCTACGCTTTACTTTAATAAAATATAAGGTAGAGATTTCAAGTAATTCCAAAGAGAACACTTCCCCAATATCTCCAAAATATTACTCTAAAAAGTGGAAAACAATTTCACTTACCTTCACTCTAATGTGCAAAAATGAGAAATTTATCATCAAAATTGAGAGACACGGTCCACCTTACATCTATTGTAACACAGCTACTTGAGACTGAACACAGTAAGTCTCAGTGCTATTTATTTGCAATATTTTTCCTTAAATCACTTGTACTTGGGCAAGTCTTATCACTAATATCGATAACAAAGTGATAATAAAACTTATGCGTTTTCCTTTGAATGGTCTTTATCTTTTTAAAAATCAAGGTTAGCAGACCACGTCATAAGGACAGGTGAAAAGTTTCTTTGTTTTCTCTGACTAAAATTGCCACGAATACTACAGTGAAGTTTCAACGATTACCCTCACTCTAAGCTTACTTTTTAAGTTACAGACTTATGCCCGTATTTAGTTTGTCGAGTTTACTTGATAAGTTTACTATTGAAAGTCACATTTAAGTGCAAAATAACCTTAAACATCGTTGACAACGAAAAAGATATTTTGCTTTAATGAATATTGAATTAGAAATTTCAATTTTGTTCTTGCACATCGGGATAATATTGGTCGTTAGTAGGAGTCACCTAAATAACTTGAAACAAGATAGGCATGAATAATTGAGATTTTCTATCATTTATAACTTCGCTCAACAAGAATTAGCCACAATAGTTCATGTCTAAAATTGGGAAAACGAGTTGGTGATGATTGTTGACGTAAGCTTGCTTTTAAAGTTTCAGGATTTGGCAGCAGAATTTGCTCTAATGATAACAATTATTCAGTATTTATAGCCATAAGAAAACTATAAGTCAGTAAATCTGAGGCCTATTTTGCCATCTAAGACTTGCAGACAAGAGAGAATTATAGACTCAATTATAGAGAATTATATACAACAAAACATTTTTGCGAAGAAATTTCTTAGTTAGAAAGATTGTGATAAGAACTCTCATTGCTTTATCATAACACGTCTACATGATATACATCCAAAACTTTATTGAATATACGTACATTGAAGTTCCTTCTCTGTGCCCTAAATACATTAGAAAGGAAATTTCCAAAGGATTGCTAATTTTCATATTTTAGGAAAGTATATGCTACAGATGTAACTTTGTTGTCTCAAAGCTCTGAGAGTACTGTTACGTGCGAAGGCATACGGTAAATAATGCTAAGTTATATACCAATGCATGGAACAGTGTATTGTGTAAGCATATACGCCAAATGATTCAAATAAGGTCGATAATGCATGTTAAGTCGTATCGTATTGTGTCATTTCATATAATAGCATGCCATGTTATATAATTTCGAACAATGGCGTAGCAACATATCATTAGGTATCAAATATCATGTCATATGAAGCTGTTTTGTATTATATGGAATTATACTCTAATCATTGTAATGGGAATCTCATAATGCTATTGTGTTTTGTTGTACTGTAAAGTAACGTAGAAATTGTCGATGTACCGTCCTTTCGTGAACAACGACTATAGTCAGTGAACTTACGTTCTAATATTGTATATCAAACCATTCACGAATATCAATTTTTTCTTGCATCATTTTTTATCCAAACTATTGGTCAGTTAATAATAGGTTTTGCAACGAGACAATTGACGAGTTAGAGAAAACGAAAAAACACGTTATGATCTTGATTACTGGAACGTCGATCCCGGGACTCACGATTGCAAATCTGATGCCTCCCATTGAGCTAAACAGCTTGAGATGAGAGGTACAAGAGCTCTTGTACATTCAACCCTGATAATTCACTGATGTTACTGAGTGCCTCATTTTTTGGCACATATGCTTACTAGCGTATAGCTCCGTCAAAAAGGTCCCAGGTTCGTATTTGTGGAGACCCAGGTTCGAAGATTAGTTGGTCACGTTCATAACTTTACTTATGTTCCTCACACAAGCCCATCTTGTCAACTTCTGTATGGAACCAGAGAAAACTAAGACAACAGTGTTTGCATTTTATTCCCTGGCTGTTAATGCCGCGACAAAAAAACCAGACAGAAATGAGCCTTTTTTACTCTAGTAATATCTTTTTAATTGCTTTTCATTACTTTTAAACCACAAGGGCGTATCCATTTTGACCACCATTTGAATAAAAGCCACATACCTTCATTTGCTTATGTCTTTGCAGTCTTCGCTTGTGAATATTTGGTCTGAAACATCTTGCTTTCTGGGCAATGATTAACCAAATTCAATTGACGCTTTGAAATAAGCAAAAAATATATGTTCGTCTTGTTTGTCTGAAGTTCATGATCAACAGGCCAAACAACTCTTAGTTTTTTTAAGTTACACTAATTTTTGGATGATATGAACTGAATATTAAACGTAGTCGCTATCAGACCTATTGATTTCTAAAATGTTAGATGATGATCTTAACTTTCTAATCATCACCATTTTTTGTGTATCATCTTCTTTAAAAGTTGATTGCATGAAAACCACATTCTAAAAATATTTTCCTACTAAATGTTTTGACAAACCCCGTATTAGTATCTTTCTTTTACTCTTGAGGAATTGTTTGTTACGCTGAATTGATAAATGGTATTCCGTCATACCTGTAAAAGGCGTGCTTTGTCAATAAACTAATCATTCCAAACCTTTCTGTTGTTTTATGTTTTTGCTCATTATACCTTGCCATTTCCTAACCTCTCTGTGATGAGTTGAGATGATGGAATCCTAAATAAAGAGTCCTAAATTTTCTATGAATTTCGTACTAATTTCACAACACTCTTGAAAACGATTCCCATGGTACGAGAAATCTAGCAATTGCTCTTTAGACGTAACAAGTCAGCACAAATTGATTGCAATGGTATTGAATATTAAGGGCTGACATGGTATTTGAGTGAGAAAGAGTTTAATTATTTTACATAAACATTTTTCTCTTCTTATGATATCAGGGCCGTAATTGTCCTTGAAACATTCGAGAGGAGCTCAGGAGTGACAATAGAAGAGATTATAAGAACCGAGGATAGCAAGTAGGTCCACAGCTGGGAGCTTTTGGAGCAAACGCCTTAACAGCGTCCAGGGCAGATCTCAGGAAAAGTTTTGGACTTAACGTATTATACATGCGAGGAAAATAAATTTCTGGACTTACTTTCAATTGAGTCTTGTGCTTGAATTTAGTCTGATAAGTACTGAAATGGTAAGCAAGAGACTATATAGCATTCTTCATTGAGACACCTTGACATATCGACTGTATAAATCTGAAGAAGCAACCCTGATTACTCAGTAAGATTTTTTTTTAAATCAACTACGTAATGGAGATTAAAACAAATAAAGGATAATTATTAGGGGGCTTCAGTCTTCCTAGCCCCCCTCCCCGGCCCTGACTATCAGCTGGAGTAGGGAGTGCTGTCGCTTATTCCGCCTTTACGCTGTTTTTTGGCCTTTTTACGGTACAGTAAGGTCTGGTTTTTTTTTAGAATTTTAAATTAGGCTGTCCTCTCTATTGCGTAATCAGTGTTGGCCTTTATGGTAATAGTTTGAAATAGTGCATCGTATTGTGGAAGTGATAGATTAGACCTACTTTTGCAAAGTATTAAAATTAGTATTGAATTGTTAGGAAAAAATTGAAGGCAAGTACAACGACACTATAAGCTTTTTAGGGAAAGAGGTTTTATTTCTCATCTTCTATATCACTGCTATAATTATCGTCTTTGATAAATGCAGGAATATGTCCTAGTTTTAATCAGAATCTTAACAGTTTCTCTTGTATTTTAAGAAACACTCGTCCAGATACCGTAGTCCAAACATATAGAATTATTAGTATTTTCGAAACCACATTGGCGTAGAGGTAAATGTTGAAGGCTCTCTTATCAATCACCGTTTTACGCTCTCCTCACTAATCAATACTAGGTCCAACTTTAAATTTTCCGACCGATGTTTCACTATTGTCGGCGTGTTAAAAAAATGCGGAAATAGCTAAAAGATATTTGTTTTTCAAATTCGCAAACTTTGCACTTAAGACATCGATGTTTTCTAATGTCTCTATCAAATGTAAAGCGACCCTCCACGCGAAATTAACTAACTTCTATAAATGAAAGGTAAGTTCAAATAAGGCATCATACGCGGTAAACTTGTTAACATGATTGTGAAATTTAAAAGAACCCCTGAGTTCTAAGACATTAGATTTTTGATGATTTGAAAAGTGCAAATGCAATTTTAAGAGACGTCAGGTGATCGAAGTGTGATCATGATAAGTAGTGCATTTCCATCAGGTCAACTAATATGCCATGAAAATACTAAAAAATTAGTGTCGTTTAAAATGCAAATTTGGCTGCATCAACATCAACAAAAAAGAAATTAGCTCATTATGAAAGGTCATTAATTTCATATGTTGATAAAAGAAAGCAAGTTATGCAATTTGAAATAAAAGCAAGAATGGATTATCACAGTAATCGCCTTCAAAATAGGCTACACTAGACAGATGGTTTAAAGTAAATTCCATAGAAAAATAATGGCAGTATCAAATGATATTATAAACAAATATCAACCATTTGGTCTGCCGGCCAACCACCTCAATAAAGCATTTCTAAGCGACAAAACACAACGTTGGCCCACAAAGTAAGTTTGAAAAAATATATCAACTAGCACCTCCAAATGTTTAAAACGATCTTATGTGCTTAATTTTCTCACATACGTTATGTTATGATCACATGCAAAATCATAGAGAAATAGTAAGGAAGAGTTAAAATTGTGTAAGTCTTAATTATGTCCTCAAAGTATGAATAAGAAGATAAGTTTTCGTTGTCATTTATGTTCGGCTGGTTGTAAGATGTTCATTATTTAAGACAGATTATTTTACTTTTCATTGCTCGTCTATAACTGCGCAAACTACTATTCGCACAATAGTCTGTAGCTACTAGGAACTTGTAGAAGAGTATCCAACATTCTATACAAAGCAATTTTAAGATACAATAAACCTCGCAAACACGAATATACCAAAAATAAAAACTACAGACTGAATTGGTGTAAGAGAAATACATCAAAAACAAAAACCAAAAGCAGACTGATTTCTTTCAATGTTACACCTTATAAATACAAAAATACCATATCCTTCAGCATTCAAAATTCAATCAGGCCACCCAGTGCCTATTGTCTATTGTTTTATGCATTATAGTCAGATACCGTAATAAAAACCACACACTGACAACAGTATAAGTACCATATTTATAAGAGCATGGTCAATCTGTGTTTTATACAAGTAGCACCTGTTTGTGGTATTTTACTTTTGTTCTACTTTATTCTAAGCCTTTCTGTACCTTTCTAGAATGTTCTAATCCCTTCTATCTTTCCTACGTCAAACGTACTGAATATGTCGAACGTTGCCAGACTTCTTCAACGAGATTCAGGAAGTTAGTGGAATTTTCCACAACAGTAAGTCAATGGAAAGCAAACACTGCCTTAATAGGTAATACTTTGATTAATGACACTTATTCTTTAGTTTCGGTTGGGTAGAACGTATGAAAATATTCCGAGAAGGTATGCTAAAATGAAGCTTTCAAAGGATTATATCAAAAACGTAGCAGAGGATAGGCCAAGCAAATGATTCCTGCTAATTGATGTAAGAAATTAGAAGTTCATTAGAAATGGAGATTAGAAAACTGTAACAAACATCAGACAAGATTGTCAATAATAAAGAAATTTCACAAGAGAGTATTAACGAACAACAAAGTCATCGACTTTAAGACTACATGAAAGCCTTTTATTTGAATTGACATAATAAGCCAACAAATTGTAATACCTTTATGGTCACTAATTTTAAAAACAACGCATGAACATGAGATGCTTTCGATAAAGATCAGAAGTACAGACCAGAAAATCATTGTATAACTTGCAGATTTCCGTGTCCAAAATTTAGGTTGTGCACTCAGCACACTTAAAAATTCTATAACTATATAGATTATTATCGATAGCTCTAGACTTTCTAGCGATTAATCTTCGCAAACTAGAGATTGGTCAATCGTAGATCAAAATTATGCTACAATTTGACAAAAAACATATTTTGGATAGAGACAAACATTGACAGTTTTTTTCGAATTCCTCTCCATCCGACATAACGTTAACGTGAATGCCTTTTGTAGTATAGCATATAGCAAGAGGTCATGCTCATTTTGACTCGCTGACAATGAAAGTGAAAAAGTCAGCTTAGAACAAGCAATGATTAAAATGAAATCACAAACATATATAGAGTGCAAGCATTCGCCCATCCCAATGTTATACATTTTATTCAATGTTTTCGGCCAAAACCTTTTTACCTAGCAATATGTGGTCAATTATCCATACGAATCTGTTTGCTTATGCATTGTACGTTTATAATTAACATCTGTTTCTGTTGTACTGTCTGGAAAAGTGCATGAAAGTAGCAGCTTGCAAAGTAATCAACCTTTTCTTTCGGTGGAGAGCTAGATCAAGAGATTCGAAATTGAGTATTTTTTCATGGATTATTGACGACACTTTGCTAGATAAAACAATAGAGTGTACAATTATTTCGGAAAAATTTACAACGGTCTTCTTTGGAAGGCAATGGAAAGGAAAGTTTTATTTCAAAGAGCTTCAAATAACTGACATTGACATCATTCAGGGACGCAATTGCAATTCAATCATTTTGATCAAATTTATAAATATATGTGTAAAGTGCTGTTTCTATATTCCTTGTGTTCCTGTTACAAATAGAGTGTGTCGATCTTCTTCAGAAGTTGTTTCCCAGTGTTTTCAGCTTATTCCGAGCAATCTTTTGAAAGAATTAAACTCATGAAGTTCTATCTTAAAGCAATGATAGATACTTAATCACCTCATACCCTTGGTCTCCATAAGCACGTGAAGATTGCAAACTACACTATTATTGACTGGTTCACAAAAAGGCAAGGAGAGAAGAACTGCAAATTTTAACAAGAGACCAGAAGATTCAAGATTGTACGACGAAACATCAAAATTTTTATAAATCTACTTGAGGCTGTTTATCAGCTATTTTATTAAGAAGGCATTGCTGTTTCTTTTCTCCTTGTGTTTCTATTGTATGGTGTTTTTCCTGATTATACCTTTTCCTTAGGTTTATGTTTCTTTGTCTTTGAAGTTATGAGCCTTCCTTCTTTGATAAGTAGCTTTTATACAAGAGAGAGAGAGAGAGTACGTCTTATGTTATCTGCCAAATCTTTTCTAATGAACATTGGCATGACAGGTCAAGATAGTAAACTTCTTCATCTGGATTTTATCGTGTA
This sequence comes from Chironex yamaguchii, assembly GCA_024741275.1. NCBI lineage: Eukaryota > Metazoa > Cnidaria > Cubozoa > Chirodropida > Chirodropidae > Chironex > Chironex yamaguchii. Next base: position 38,228 of record JANTCA010091130.1, read on the forward strand.
TTTAACCAGTATGTAAATCAAAACCAAGCAATGTACCGTACATCCGCCTAATTCAAATTTTGTTTAGTCTTCGATGCTTCCTAAAGTTTATATCCACTTTTATATCATGACTACTTTCGATATTGCCTAGGCATAGTAAATTGAGGGAAATTTGTTTTTAACGGAGTGGATATCACTTAAAACTACCCATGTTTGTCTCGTTTCAAAGTAAATTTCTTAATCAGAGTGGAGCATAATTTTGATCTACGATTGGACAATGTCTAGTTCATGACGATTTTGAAACTGTTGCGGATTTGGAGAGGTGTATTTGCCTAGCCAGAAACATTGCCTAGACAAGGAAGTTTAAAGTATGCATTGCATTTTTGAGGCCCAAAATTCGCATAGAAACACATATTAAGTCAGCTGTAGTCAAGTGTTTCTCTGCTGTCAATTCCAGACTTGTTTTCACATTAGAAAGATTTTGCCATCTATTCACAAGGATTGTGTGCGTACTTCACAAAAATTTTAGTAGTATATGAATTTCTGTTCCGATGTAAAGCTCGGTATGTAGGTTGCAGTTCTCAAAGATTGAGTGTCAGGATCAAACAACATGTTCCAGCCACTGTACACCAAGCATCAATTCCTTCTAGAGAACAGCCATCTCGGGCTTACAAACCAAAAATTACTGCCAAAACATGCGATTCTGCCATAGGACAACATTTATTAGAAAATTCAGAATGCGAAAGAATGTATATGGACGAGAATTTTCGGAAAATTGGCACAGCTAGATAGTCCTTTCATCTAAGTGTATTGGAGTCTGTCTACATTAAAACAAGAAAACCAGTACTCTGTAGGCAGAAAGAGTTCGTTTTTTCACTTGGACTCTTCCAATATTGTTTTGTTTCTTCATTTTGTCTTTGTTTTTCCTTCCTTGTTTATGATTGGTTAGTTTCTATACATGTTTCGTAAAAAAAGGTTGCCGTACCATATTCTTTCTTTTCTGACGACTTATACTCTGAAGAGTGTCAGAGTTTAAAGTTCTGTACCACAAAAAGATTGTTCATGAATTGTATTTATTGATTCTCTGACTCAACTCCTATTCTTTGTCATGCTCCGCTTGGAATAGTCCTTCAGTAATTTGAAAATGATACTGAGCTTGGAAAACAGCACATGAATTTAAAGTAAACGGAAAACAATCTTTTCCAGTTGATATTTATTCAAAGGATAAATAACTGGTGTATCCTATGACACATTCAACTATTACACTCTACCAAGCTTCGCCTTCTTCAACATAATTGCCTCCTTTTACTCTTAGTTTCCCTTCACGTCCAATAATGCTAGCTGCTACCACTTAACAATATGAATAAGCTGGTAAGAAGCAGTCTTTTATAGCAACAGGGCCTTGCATCTGTCAAAATCCTTAATGAGCCAGATATGTCGATAGCATTTCATTTTCACAGAGTCTTTATTCTTCGTAATACAAGGTCAGCCCATTTGTCAGCAGTTGAATCAAGATGTATAGAGTCGGTGAAATCTTTTTAACAAGATATCAGTATGACCAAATCTAGAAGTTGATTAATCATAGATGTTTGGAAGTTTGTCTTTATGAACTTTAGCTTACTGAAAGTTTTCTTGTCTTTTGCTACTGTGACATGCGTTGTCATGATTAGCCTAAAAGCTTTTGCTGGTGAGTGGAAAAGCAGCATCAGCATTCTAAAAATAACCAGCATCAGCTGGACTATCAAACGTTTTGCTTTTAAGCTGTACATGGATGACAAAGTTACGAATTTTTTTCAAACAATGGCATTATACTAACTACCGTTTGCAATGCAACAGCATGCTTGAAAAAATTTTGGAGTATAGATTTTATATAAATTATGAATGTGGAGTGGTGCCAAGAGATTTAATGTGTGTGTTAGTGGAGGGTGCTTGAGTTGACAGGACAATTTGAGTACAAAATCATCTTTTGCAGCACGCACCTAAATGCATCACAACTTTTGCAAGCAAGACAATGATTCATTGCAGATAGCCCGTTATGGCAATCAGATAATTATGCAAATAGTTTCTAAAAGGTAACAAGCAAGGCATTTTTATCTGCAAAAAGTTAACGGGATAGTCTAAATGTTAGTCATTAGAATTATATACGACATGCTGAAACTTGTTGTAGCAGAAATCTTATCTAAATGTCATTGCGTAATTTGAATTGATAATTTTCTTATGTATTTAGGACAAAATTCTTGACTTAAGAAACGTTTCCCATGAACACTTGCAGAAGCCAACGACTGATGTGCATCAAGCTTGTTTCCATAGTTAAAATATGGTTGATATGTTGAAGAACATGAAAACATTATTGTTGAAAAGTGACTTGTCTTGTTTGGTAGACAATTTTCTAACTAAGAATATAATTTTTCACAGACACAACTTGGAAAAAACAAAAAGCTCAAAAGATGTATTAACCTTCATGTTGGCTAACGAGTAAGGGTTTTTCGAATGTCATCAAAACATATACAAAATCCTCATAAAGTTGCCTATAACGTCCACGCCACTGAGTAATCATTTAGTCATCATAAACGGTTAACAATTACATTTGTTTTACTAAGGGACAGGAATGTTTGGCACATTTGAGGTTCGTGCGCATTGAAACAAATTAGACCTTAGACTCCATGTTTTTGACATTTTCAGCAACATAAATAAACCAAAACATAAACTTAATACGAGTAGTTTTTTGAGAATTACTAAATATTACTAAATACATGTCTGATTCTCATACTAACTTCTGAATACACATCCATTTACCACAGCCACACACTTCCCCTGGCACAAAAGAGAAACTACGCGGCTAATTACTTGTAAGTATCAGTGGCAGCCTGGCCTTTTGTCAGGGATTCGGCAGAGAAATGGATCCCCTTCATTGTTGTCACGTTTATGAGGTGATTGGTAAGTCTGGCAGTTTCTTATGACAATTAAATTTTAACAATATGGGGAATCGAAAACCGATCCCCACATGAGCACCATTTGCCGAACAAGACATTATAAAGAAAATAGAAAGAAATCGACTTATTATGTCTGGTTACATCAGATTCCACGATAAGAGAGATGTTCTACGAATAAGAATAATGATATTACTTTATGGCCAAGTCTGTATCTCGTGTGCCATTAAAAATAGAGTAATCACTGTAAAAATGGATTCACTTTTTAAGCACAGCTTAACTGTACAAATGAAAACAATATTTAACAAGATAGGCTTTAAGTTTAACTACATGTCAAAATCCAACTATTCTTATTGACAGGCTTGTCGTATCTCTGTATTTAGCAAATTCAAAGAGGTCTCATTAATTTTATGGAACATGGTTCATTTCAAATGTTCAAAAGTGACATTTTTTAAGAAAAATTGTCAATGCCAACTTTATCATTTGTATTCATTATGGGTCACTGAAAGCTATCGAATGTGACAGATTTAGCAAAGTGTTCTAAAAGCCTCTGAAAGTTCATTTGTGAGCAGTTTAATAATATGCTTTACATCTTGGTATTTTTTGATGGTCATTGCTAGCAGTGATTCTAATCTTTCTTGGGTCATGCTTGTTGTTATCCACGTTTTGATCCTCTTCAATGCTGAAAACAACCTTTCTGTGGTAACGTAGCTAACAAGGACGGAATGGAATACACATGACATAGCGTTGGTTATGCGTCTATCCACTTGTAATCTAGGTAAAAGATGATAGCAAGTACATCAATGAAGGAAGGTGGCCCTGTTTTGCTTTGTTTCTCGTCCACTGTTTCAAATACAACTTTACTTGAAACTTTTTTATTAGCACCTGCCACCCTTGCCGCTGTGATTTGTCGGCAGTCCTCATCTATGCAATTGTCAGTTTGGACATCACCACTGGCATCATGATCATCATTATCGATATCTGTGTCATCTTCATCTTGGAAAAGCAGGCTAAACGTCTTGGACATTGTTCGTCAGTGCATCTGTAACACTCCTCCTTGTATATCTGGTTAAAACATTCAAGCGCTCTGTTACAGGAAGTGAAGAAAGCGACTTGGGGAGAAGAATGCAAAAGCTTCTAGCAGAAGTTAGCTCTTCTTAAAATGCTCCCTGATTCCACTCGAATATTATCCTTTGCAACGCAGAATGCCTCGCGCTTCCAATGATCTGATGCTGTCAACAAAAATCGTTTCACAAGCATTTGCCCATTGTGAAATACCCGTTTTAACAATAACCATTTTGTTATGAATGACTTCCTTAGCCATGAAAGTTTGTCGGAATTAGCCTAATTAGAAATATATTTTTTCAACTCATGATTGGCTGCCTATTCTTGATGAAAGCTCGCTTGTATATCTTGAAAACGGCACCAGTGGAAACCTTCACCATGGTGCTGAATGATGTTAGTATATTATGGCGCTACTGAACTTCTAGTTTTGGGCATTCCATCTAAACTTTTGCACCCCTTTAAAAATCTGCTGGGGGGCCATGACCCCCTGCCAGGCCACCACTGGTAAGTAAAATTAATCACTTCATGCACTGCATGGCGGGAAGATGAATACCCTGAGAGCCCTTTGCATACATGAGGAACTAAAATGATGACACAATGTCTAAACTCAAACTATTCGTTAATGTCTACAGTGCATCTGGTATAGGCGTATTGTGTCTGCCATTGCCGTTTGTATTGTACTGTACACATCAATATATGTTGGCAGAGTTTATTAAGTTGGATAAAAGCAAGCCACATTAAAGCGAGTTTGGAAAGTGCAGTAAAAGAAAAGATGGCGCCTGTTGAGTAGTAGAGTTTGTGGTATTCTCATACAACAGCAACAAGAATTCATGAAGTCCAACACATTTAATTCAAGCATTCGATTCACACATCGGCAAGCAGACAGATTATAAATAGCTGAAAATATGTGCTTGCTTCCAAATAATAATAAAAAGCGAAGGACTTTGAGAGACTAAAACAGTGACAGAAAACAAACTACCAATGACATCGTGTAAAAAGTGTATAATTGCATTGCTGATAAATATTGTTACTGTAATATCGCTGGCCTTAGCAAGATTGCGTGCGTCGTGAACATAAGGTTTCCGTACGAGAGACTACAACTGTTTATACTAATCAGCTAGTAAGAATATTCAATCAACAACAATATATATCTCCAGTGTTGTACACTGGCATTTAGATAAATAAAAATGCTGTCAAGAATGTTCTGGGATATGCAAAATATGCCACAGTGGCACAAAAATACTATTTAGAATATTCTAGAAAGGGGTAGGAGAATGATTGGTCGTTTTAGGATAACAGGTTCTAGAAAGATCTTGAAAGGTTAAACGTGGGCTTTTCTCGAAGTTTCTCGAATACATGACATTTAGAGTAGCACCCTCAGCTCATCTGAAGTACAAATCAGCACGGTAAAGAACATACCATGTATCAGTTGTCTCAGCAGAGTCCACAATGTTAATAATCAATTGTTCTTATGGTTGTTTTGGAAAACGAACTGCCTGAACTGCTGTCGCGAATCTCGCGATTTTTCCTTATTCTTGTCCTTACCTTAATTTTTCTTTATTTGACTCCCCATGATCCTCAAGGAGAAACATTTTCCTGGACTATTTGCGTGGTATTGATTTTCGTAAGGTGTGACATGTCATTATGTCTAGTGGCCTCTTTCTGATGAAATTACGTCATTGTTGATTGAGTATGCTTTTTAATCGTGATTTAGCCGTCCCAAAAGATCAAAGGGTGTATATTTTTTTGATTGACAAGATTCAAAATTGTCATATTTGTAAATAAAAAATGCTGTATCCTAATTGATCAGCATCTAAAATTTTCTTCTGTAAAACCTATAAATTTCTATGTATTCCCCCAAAGAATGATTCTTAAAAAAGAGACAAAATGCTTGTATAGTTTATTTTACTGATCGTTTCATCGTATTTGTTACAACTAAACCCAGACGCTGACATTTGGAATATATTTCAACTACGTATTTTGAACATTTCATACAATTTCGCGACAACTGCGATGTCATGATAAGTCATATGTTTGCCTGTTTCGCAACAAGACACTCATTATTAGTGAAGTTCTCTATTAACAAGTCTTATTTCTGTCACCAATAAAATCTAATAAGGATTTTTTTCTCCGTTCTTCGCCTTAATGTGGCTTATGACCAAGGTGTAGAAGCTTGTGATACTATCTAGACGGGGCAGACAGTGTACTCTACATAACAGACATTACTCTAAATATCAATGAGTTCAACATGATGCGGTTGTATGTGCTTAGCAGTCGGCTTGGGACTATGATCAAAGCTAAAAGCATGAAACTGGTAAGTGGATTTGAATGCTGATAATCCCTATGACCCAGCAAGGGCTGCCCCATAGTGATGTAGGAAATGTCAGTACTGACACCTTCGTAAACAACAGGTAGTATAATTTTTCCACAAATTGGTGTGTGTGTCCTTGTAGATTGTGTTTCCTTATTCAGTACTAGGATAAAAGCAACAATGTGAAGGGGAATACGTAAGGATTAGTATGCGTAAACAATATGGTGGGTAATCTCAGATAATTATATTACAATACCAGGGAATAATGTGTAATACCAACAGAGAATGGTGGATTTCCTCTAACTGAAATGCATAGTACAGAATGCCCTGCAAACCATAATTAACTTTGACAGAGCTGAAATCTTGCAACAGGGTTGTGAAGGGCTTTTGATGCATATCCGTAACATGAAATATAAACTGAAAGTATTGAGTCTAAAGAATATTTTGATCGCTCTAGACAAGCATCAGAATACGTACAAAAAGAACAAATGGTTATGGTAACAGCGATAGACTCAGTCGTCACCCTTATGTAACAAAATTCTTTGCTGGAATGGAAGCTTTCTGTGCTTGTGCAGATAGCTAAAGATAAAGTCGTCGATTTTGGAATCCATGTTGGTTTCACTCCGCCAGATAAAAGAAACGGAACGTTGCCGAGTCACTTACTTGAACTTAAGAATTTGTGCAGAAACTGTAACTATTAATAGAGGGATTACAAGAGATTTCTTTTTGCCGTAACTTCTATTACACTCTGTTGAACCTTGGACATAACAAGTTGCAGAAAAATTATCGCAAGAGGCCTGCGAAGTGATGAACGAGCTTTCGGCACTTAGCCCGTCTAAATGGAATGACGCAAATGCTGTAAGACTAAAAGAAATTGCAAGCAGATACGATAATCTTTAGGAACAAGTCGGTCGTGAATACTCCATGTTCCCAGAGTTTGCTGCAAGAGATAGAGGAAAGAAAAGAAAAGAAATTCAAAACTCCATACCTGCCACTGATCTTTAAAAATGTTTTCAGAAAGTGACCTTGCCAACTTTTACCCAATCCTTTTTCACGTTATTTACATGGCCGCAACCATATCTGTGACCATTGCCAGCTGCAAAAGGTGCCACAGTAAGGTAAATTAGTAAACAATTACAAGCGTGCTATGATGGATGGCGGCCATTTTGAGAATTTGCTACGCATTACTAGCCAAAGAGACTTTTTTGCAAACATAGAGTTGGCGGAGCTTGTCAATCAGTTTACCATAAAACCTAGCAAACATAGACTGTAATCCTTCTTTTCCAGACGGTTTCAAGTGGAATAGTAAAAAGAAAATTTCGAATATTATAATTTTCCTGATATTAAGATTTAAAATACTAGGAAAATAGTATGTGCAAATTAGTAAATTTCGACAGCTCCATCGTGTTACTTTTAACAAGGCAAATGATACGCAACGGCTAGCAGTCATATTTAATAACTAATAATGTAGCTATGGAAACAACCTTTCAAGGGGCAATAAGTAAAGCCAATCATCACCAAAATAATTGCAGCTCCTTAAAGGCCCTGACACCTTTATTTATGATAGGTGACAATTTCTTTATATAGAAGTTTCCAAATATAACAATTACAACCAATTGCTATTATCATCAGCAATTAATAATGGGAAAAAACAGTGCTTTTAATGTGTTCTTTACTTTCCACTTGAAATGACGTGTCGATTGCAAAAGTCCGTACATAACCATACAATGGTTGACACTATGACAAAAGTTGAACCATAGGTGGGTAATTATGTGTCCCGTGTTCTATTAAATGGGTTATAATACACTTGTCAGTCTTATCAATATCTGTATAACTACAACCAGGACAAGTTAATTCATAGGTAACATTAGCCTGGTGATTAACAAGAATGTTGTCTTTATTTGAACAAAACATTGAAAACCTGTTTGACAGTGTGGCATAGAAGACATTTATTTGCATGTATCTTCATAGTTTTCGTATACATAACCTCAACAGTTGCTCACACTTTTCACCTGCACAGGGGACTCGTATGTAGATCTTGATGGTATCATCGCATTTAGTGTTGTTGAAAAAAGCCGCAGTAGATTTCGATTTTGACTTTAGTTTATTTAGTACATATTTGACGTAATTTAAATGATCTACGTATTTAGTACAGAAATACAGGAACAATTGTTTTCAGCACGATGGTATAAGGCTTGCACTCAAGAGGTTTTCGATCTCTAGGGTGTCTGACTGACAAAATGGCAGTACTGTCCATATTGTGTTTCTTTGAAGAACAAATCAGTGATGATTTGGTCAATCGAGATGTCCAGGAAGTAAAGGGAAACGGTTGCTGTCAAGGAAACGGTTAGTGGCAGCCTGGATGTTTTTAGCAAACGAGTTTATTTCCTTTTGGACTTGCTCGAAATGTTCAGGTTTGGCCAGCACTAGTATATCGACGACATATCGGATCTAAATACCGATTCGATTAAACTACTAGCAACGACTTTCTCCAGCTCAGTCATGATGACGTTTACTAAGGTGGGTCCAAGACAAGGGCCCGTTCCGTTGAAACTCGGTCAATTTGCTGTAATATTGTGTTCATTTTTAATTTGTCCATTTCATCTTCCAAGTTTAATAAAACGGACCATTCAGGAAGCTATTAAGGAAGCTATTTGAGTTTTCATGTTCACCGTGCTTTCGAAATGCATCCAATCATCTTGTAATGTATTTGGACTACAATAATGCGAGTGTTTCGTTGAACCCTTGCAGAAATGAGTAGGAAAATATTTAACTCAGAAAAACAAAATGTCTTTGTTGGAAAGTCATTCGTTTTAGAAAATGTTTCAGTTTTGTCTACTAAAATTGTGACCTGCAGTGTACCGTCAAAACATTCATTGATGCACTGACAGATGATGATGTTTGTCCATCGCAGGCAACGAGACTACGACTTCAGTATCACTACTTGAAGTGAGTGCGAAGATGGCTGATCAGGCCAATCCTCGATTAATACTGTACCTTGCAGTCTGGACAAGTCAGTGCCGAGGGTGGAGCCCGGATGAGAGATGGTGTTTGCCCTGCTTTTCCGCTGCTGACGCTTCTGCTCAAAATCAAAGTTTTTACTAGCAAATTTAACTGTTTCCAACTCCTAATTTTATTGCTGTTGGACCTTGATTCGAGCAGGTATTAAACTGTTTTAACAATAAGACAAGACAACAACTGATACCTGCAGAATAAATTCAATGCTTAAGTATCTTCAGGATAGGAATTGTTTCTCCGCAAGAGTATTTACCTCGGTGCGTCTTCAGTAACTTTTCTTTTACGTCACTATTATCTTTTCTCTTCATAAACCACAAAAGCCTTTGAACGTCGGTGCTTTCAGATGTCATCTTATTTGCCTTTTAGTATTGCCAAAATATTAAAACTTTGTTCCTTCAGAAAAGTAATCATCAGGAAATATGAAAACTAGTGTTGCTTATATCTTGACGGAGGCTATCTGAATTTTTCATCTATAACTCTAAATACGGCTTTCACAAACCACATTATTTCACGGCCATGGAACGACTTTATTTTGTAACGCAAAATAATAGACAACATCGCAGATGGCAGTTACCAATGTTCTGCTTCTGACAACAGTCGATTGATCGGTTTCACTGCTTTACTGTTTGATGCCCTTTCAACACTCAGTTCATGCATTAACTTCTGATGTCTGTATTTGTTTCACGTGAAGTTAAATCGGGGAACATCTTCATCAGAATACGAGCATACTTTAGAGTGGGCTTATGTCCCATGTTGTCTTCATTAAAAACGTTTTCCCTTAACAGTGAATGCTAGCAGTTTCCTAATATTTCTTTCATTTTTTCAAATTAGTTTTGATTTTTGTTGATTTCAGCAATTTCCTCATTGTAATGCGTCAAAGGAGTAATCTATAGAATACAATGGCGGATAAAGAGGCAAACGTAAATAGAATATTAGCAAGATAGCAACTCACTAAGTGTTACGTTACCTCTGCAATAAAAACAGTAAAGATGGATATGTTTTAATAAATCTTTTTAGCCAGTCATTAACATTGCATGACTATTTTTGAAATGTCAATTACATCCCCCCAAACTTATATTGGAAAGTCAATGACAGATTAGATAGGACCAAGTGCGCTATTTACAACGATTTCTCTCCATAGGTTATGACATTCTTCTCCATCACATTAAAAAATTCAGCAGATTTAGTTGATAAATGAGAGCACAATATGAAGGTGATTGAAATATACAAACGTTTTTGTTGGGTTTCTAAGCTATATCACTCAAAAAACTGTTGTCCACTGCGTCACCTGTCGCACAATGACCATGTAATGAACGTGTTCATCGTAGGGCTATATTAAGAATTGGAAATAAATGAAGACATGAATACTTAAACCTAGAACAGGTGTTAACTGATACGTTCCAATTTTCAATGAACTTCACTTGTGTGCTCTTTAGCTCTACATTACAATGAAGTTTCAATAGTTGATTTGTTTTTAAAGTACCTCTTCATTTCATTGTAATTCGTATTATCGTCATGTTTTGTAGGAATGCACCGTTCTAAGTTTCTTATACTTTAGAGCAGGTGTTAACTGATACGTTGTTGCTCAAGCGATACATCACTTGTGTGCTCTTTAGCTCTACAATATAATACAAGAGTCAGAGACAAAGAAAATATTTGCTATTTCACGGGACATGTTCGTATAATATTGGGTCATACAGTCTTGTTTTTAATACATAAAGAAGCATAAGTTTGAGAATTAATTGTCGTATGTTCCTTCACATCTAGTTTGTGTTGAGTGGAGAATTTTTTTATTCGTAGAACTTGTCCAGGCAAGCGAAACAGGGGGGGGGGGGCTATGGCCCCCAATTTTTCCAAAAATAAAAAATAATGTTTGAAAGAGTTGAAAAGAATTCGCTAAAGATAGATTGCATGGTATCTTTTATTTGTACTCTTAAAATTCTCATCTTGTTCTTTCCTCTCACAACTGTCCTCCATCTTATTGCAGAAATTGTCCTTTGTCTCCCGAAATGAGAAATGTTCTCCCCAATAGCACGAACATTGTATTGAACATCCGTGTTCCGGATGTTCAATACAATGATACTTTGGGATGGGAGTAATGCTGAAGTTAGTGACTTTTGAACTCAAATCTAATAACATCTAGATATAAAAGATGAGATGCAAAAATGGGTGCCCTCGGTTCTTGTTCTTTTATAAAGTTGGCTTGGCTGCTCAAAAATGAATTAACAAAATTAACAAACTTTTTTTCTTACTGCTAAGCGAGCAGCTTTCCCGGCCCCTCAGATCGAACCAGAGATATCCAGGAAACGCAAATTATACTGCATTATACTTTTTAAGTGTACTCAACTTTCCCATCTTGGTCTTTGCTTTCAAAGCTCTGCTCCATCTTATTACAGAAATTGTCCTTCGTTTCCGGGGATGAGAAACGTTCTCCCCATTAGATCGATCAAAGTTTGCAGAACATCAGTTGTGTGTTCCGAATGTTAAATTCAACGATACATTGGGATGGGAGTAATGCTGAAGTTAGTGGCTTTTGAACTCGAGATTAACATCTACAAACAAAAGATGAGATGGCAAAATGTGTGCCATGGGCTTTTGTAATTTTACACACTTGGGTTTTCTGCTCGAAAGTGAATTAACATAGTGAATACGTAAGACTCTTTCTCTTACTGTTGAGCGAGCAATTTTGTTGACTAACCAGATAGCGGCCGAGCTGTCCGGAAAATGCAATTATACTGTATTATACCTTTTAATTGCAGTACTAAAATTCTCATCTTGTTCTTTGCTCTCACATTTGACCTCCATCTTAATGCAGGAACTGTTCTTCCTCTCCCGAAATGAGAAATGTTCTCCCCATTACTACTATCAACTTTTGCAGAACATCAGTCATAAGGTGTGTTACGAATGGTAAATACATTGATACTTTGCAATGGGAATAACGCTGAAGTTAGTGACTTCTGAACAAACTTACCACCTAGATATAAAAGATGAGATGGAAAACGGTGTGCCATGGGCTCCTGTTTCTTAACAAACATAGATTTTCTGCTGGAAAATGAATTAACAGTTAATATATAGACTGTCCCTCTAACTTCTGAGCGAGCAAATTTCTCGACTAACCAGATAGACTCTGAGCTGTCCAGAAAACTGAATTATAATCGTTCTCTTAAAGTTCGCATCTCGTTCTTTGCTCTCACAACTGTAATCCATCTTATTGCAGAAATTGTCCTCTGTTTCCCAGGATCAGAAGAGCTCTCCATTAGCACGAACATCAGTGTTACGAATGCCCAATTCAACGATACTTTGGATGGGAGTAATGTTGACGTTAGTGGCTTTTGAACTCGAGGTTAACATCTAGATATAAAAGATGAGATGGCAAAATGTGTTCCTTGGGCTCCTGTTATTTTACAAGCTCGGGATTGCCTGCTCGAAGATTAATTAAAAAAATTAAGAGATATTTTCCTTACTGCTGAGCTAGTAATATTGTGGAACCCCCAGATAGAGTCCGAGAAGTCCAGTAAATGCAATTATACTACATTATATATAAAGTACTCTATATATAAAACGTTAAGCGACACTTCGACAGCAAATATTATCACTTAAGTGCAAAAATGTTTATTGCGATATCAAACTTATTACAATTTAATGCGGAAATGTATTTCTTTCTCTTTTACGAAGTTCCAAGACAATCCTAACTAAATTGCTACGTCTCTTTTCTTCTTTTGTCCAAATATTACCTAAAACACGCGTAACAACAGCTGATGCCGCAGAACTATGAAATAGAGGTGTTACTTTAACTTTGTACAATTCACACCTTGGTTTTTTTCTCCTGTCTGCACCCCCTCCACCCGTATTGATTTCCACTTTGAATCACGTTCGATTTATTAAGAATCCCACGAGCCCAGGAGCAGGGTCATAAAAAGTTTAGATCTGAAACCTTGGCCATCGTTTTAAAGCAAGAAAACGATCAGTAAAATGCCATACAGAACAAGGCACCACAGAGTGAGATCAATACAATATAGCCGAAAACGCATACTAATCAGGTTGTCAAAGTTTATATTGTATTTATAATACAAGCTGTACACGCTGTTATCAAAACAGTTTATCATTACAAACCTCTTCGACAGATTTGTGCCACTCACTAATGTAAGACCAAGCTTGGCATTAAACTTCTGATACAGTTAAATTAAGATAAATCTTCTTGTCTACACGAGGAAGCATATGCCGCACAATTTACAAGCCACATCAAGGCCATCTTGAAATGACAGAAGGGAATATATTGTTTCATAAAATTTACAAGCCACAACATTAATACCTTGAAACGGCTCCTAATAAACAATATAACTTGACATTCTTCATATGCCCCTTGGGACACTACATAAAAGTATTATAACTGCTTTCAAATGGAAAGGAAGGCAAGATCGTCAATTTTAACTTGGGACAGATAGACGAAACTTAACAAAATATCTTTCAAGCAGAAACCTAACTGTGCGATTATAAAATGTATTATAAACCAAGAAGCAGACAACCTGGCTCTCGACTGTGCATATAAAAAGTAGTGAGGCCTCAAGAAAGCGTGAATTGTAACCGAGAAAGTAAAAGTTGCAGTAAACTGAGTGTTGGCCATAATGTGCGATGGCAGTAACCAAATTACAAGAACTGACTATGCATTAATGTTTTCGTCTTGCTGATGCCATCTGCACTGGACTAGCCCCTGTGCCATTTCCATTTCCATTTCCGTTCCCACTTTTCAATTTATTTTTATAATATGTCGAGAACGGCTTTGAGTACGAGTGTATCTGGCCTTCGTAAAAGGAATCGGAGCTCCAATCCCGCATGGCATTCCCGGAGTTTGCACTATCTGCTTCGTCATACGTCTTTGCAACAAGACTATTATACATTGGAAGGACTTCGCTCGCTTCTTCTGACAAGGCCTGTGCAAATTCAGAGAGAATGTCTATATCTATAACGAATATATCAATAATATATCATAACGAACGGGAAAAAACACTTAACATTTGTCTAAGATGACGAACATTCGTGTAAGAAAAAGGATGAGAAACTTTCAACACAACATCTCCTTTACGCAATATACATTGAGTCGATACAAGCCTTCTTATTGCAAGTTTCCTTCTTACATTACAAAATCCAGACCAGTCATGTATTCATTCTAGTCGAAATATTGTAGCTTGACTGCGTCAACTACTACTGTCAAACTTTTCAGAAACCACTGATTTAAATGACCTACCTTCAAATAAATATTAGCGCTAGTTCCATATCCTTCTACAGAAGAAACTGAGATATCACCTCCAAAGTATTTTGCATACAGCCGAGAAAGAGGCAACCCATAACCGTAGCCGGCCTGGTAATAATGAAAAAAAACCCATTACGGCTCCTGTGATGAATTGGGTAAGATAACCATTCAACACTAAACAATCGACAAAGATTCAAACTTAACAGTACAAAGGTCAATAACACCAGTCTTGCAGCTGAACAGTTGAACAGACACGGTAAAAAAATATAAAGTTGTTTAACCAACATTGTCCCTCAAGCCACTGTCTTCAGTGGCGTTTGGTGGTGAACATGCTTTTGTACTTGCTACCTACAAGGTAGCTAATTATCGCTATTTTGAACTGAAGGTTTCAGAGAAATGCTCAACCGGTAATAGTGAAAACATGGACTCTGACAACAAAGATCACTCGCTGTAACTTTCCTCTCGTAGCTCCGCTCTATCTGGATGTCAATGGGAACTAAATGACATTTTCCCGATATGAGCATTGCTACATTAAATTCACCAATATTCCAATAAATATAGCAGCACTGCATAAGTATGTGGGCAAGAGGAACGGTAAGTCTGGGTCAGATCCCAAGACAGGTTTGTTTACATTACGTCGAATAACTAAAACTTGGGTCCCTTACGACAAATCAAAATCAATGTTTCCAAGACGTTTTTACCAGAATCGCTGGGTACGTCTGCCAATGTAAAAACCGTTGTACAAATGGTTTCACATATCAAGGCTTTAGTCAAGAAAATACACTTACCAATGGTGCAATGGAACCCATGTTGACAGGCTGGGGTGCAGTGGTATACGTGTACATGAATAAGTTTTCCATTTGACTCCTTGGTATACCTCCTCCCTGGTCAGATACCTACAAAACAACATACTTTTGTAAGCATAGTATGATCAAGTTGAATTCAAATCCGTACGAAAGAGGGTCCTTTATCAAGTCAGTCAAGAGATGTTTATGAAACCCTGTACGAAATGGTTGCTCATAGACAATTTACAACGATACCCAATTTATGGTCCAAATCTGTGTGAAAATCGACTGATAGGAACCTAACAATGGAAACCTACAAATGACAGAATCTGCGAAATGTAACAACAAGGAAGTAGCTAAAAAATACAAACGGAGAGGAGCATGGCAAAACAATTCGTGATTGGAAAAAAACCTTAATTAGTCGGAGTGGAAAAAAACTCTCCCTTGTCTGCAAATATCTACTTTTCGTAATGTTAACTGCCTTCAACAATGCTAACACGTGTCCTTTCAAAGGAGAGAACAAGGTATTGATTCCGCAGAGTGGGCTGGTAATGGAGGTTCCATTGCTTAAAAAAAACGTCCATTACGATGTTGATGAAAGTAATTTTAAGTCCTAAATAAAACGTTTAGTACATAATATATCTATTAAAACCCACAGGTAAACGTAATCTGACGATGAAAACCCGATGCTAGAGCAAAATTGTCCCCTGACGAGCAGCAAAAATCGAGCTTGCCACTTGTTTGAAATTTTTGTGCTATGCCTTGTATGTCATTTGTGTTTAACAGAAAGAGCACGATCTCCGAATAATCATAGAAGACACTTGTAATGTTGAAGTGAAAGTCCTCAGAATATATTCAGAAAAGCGACTTACCTGTATAGTCAAGTCTTCAACGCCTTTGGCAATGAGAATTTTCACTTTTGGCAGTTCAAGACAGTCTGCACCCTTAGACTCCACAACTGCTCGCATTGCATTCTAGTATCGAAGGGGAAATACATCAAAAGTGACTTAAACTTCTTAAACACTAATACAACAGCATTACTGTGTGTTGTCAAGCTGTGACGCCTTGTTTTCTTTTCCTCTTTATAATTAAAAACAGTACACCAACTCCACTCTAACTACTAAGAAATCTTGTAATCTTATCCAGTAATGCGTACTTCCGTATTCCCTTGCCCTAGGACGTTTTAACGATATCAATCACACCAAAATGACAACAGCATCTTGGGAAAAAGTTTGCCGTTTTTTAATTTAAAATCAATTTGATATTATTCAATAGCTCTCTTCTCAAGTTTCTGATACCACTAACATTTCGCTCTTTTCTTGCATTAGTAGGCAGTTTTCTGCTATTTTTGCCTTTTCTACAAATTAGAGTGAATCCCTCGCGATTTTCTGATACAAGCAGTAACCTTCCCATCTCTGTCTGATACCAGTTGTAGCTAATCCTCTTTGTCTTACATTGGTCAGTAGCCTTCCCTTCATTTCTGATACTAACCCTCCTAATTGTTTTGACTTGGTACCGGTTCTTTAGTATAAATTCTTTGTCCTATTTATCGTAAATACTAATCATAACAACCACATTTTAGTTACTATCAATCATGTAGTTTACTCAGCTGTAATTCAAAATCAACAGCCACAGCTGAATCTGTTTCATACAAAATTAATTAGGCTACCACAAGTCACAGGCTAAAGGAATACTCCATTCGTGAAGAGGAATTTGAAGTTAACGTTCTATCTTGCATTCCACTGAAGTGTTCAGGCTTACTTTCTAAGCTGTCTCCAATTCTTTCATTTTATTGTAACCTTCATGAGCAAAAGTACAATCTGAACTATCTGCATGACTAAGCAAGTGCACTAGTAGAAGACCGTACAGCTCATGCGCAATGCACTAAACGAACTGATAGTCCCAGATGGAAATAAAACGACCAACTGAACCAAGCTGTAAGAATTCACTTATGTGTTTGTTGAATTCCATTATGAGGGCAGTCAAACAAATCTCTTACAATTCTGTGTGTGTATGACATAAAGAAGTATGCTGTGACCAGCTCCAATATTACAACAAATTTCAGCAATCCTAACACTACGTTGATCAGTCGACATAACATTAAAGATAGGTACACCTTAACCAGTACTAACATCACAACAATGTCTGTTTCTCTGAGCCACTACAAATTCTACTAAATTTACGTCAGTGAAAATAATTAAAAAGGTGATTGAGTCCACCAGGATTAATAACTAAGAAATATCCATACACATAAATTTAATGAAATATTACCGAAAGGTCATTCTGGTATGATAAAAGTACTGTCAGTCCTTAAGTGTTTGGTCAAAACCCTGACCCGGGTAAGAGAATGCCTACTCAACTTATCACGATTTGCTTGATGCCAGTCTTTCCTACATGACTGAAGTATACCTCAAAAATGAAAAGTTCAAAGGGTTGATCATAAATGCTAACTTCATAGGGTTGTTTTCCATAAAGGAACTGGTGATTATTCACTGCTCACCATTACCCTGGCTTCGACAATGAACAGAGAAGTGCTCATAACAACTACCAAAAATTGACTCCCAGACCAAAATGCTATAGTCCAATGTATGATTTCCCTTTCCAAAAGAGTACTCAAGTTACAATATTCATACTCCCTATAACAGTGAAACAACAAGCATTTGAGAGGGGTACCTTGAGCACTTCAAACAGCATATGATACAAATGAGAAGGAATATATGCCACTCTAATCTCCTTGTCTGGTTCAACAGCTAAGTAAAAAAAAAACAGATAAAATTACCAGAAACGGGCACTTACAATTTAAACATATTTAACATTTACTTCACTTTAAAATAACAAAACCAAATGATGCTCAACAGTTAAGTAAAAAAACCAGATCAAATTACTAGAAACAGGCACTTACAATTGAAACATATTTAACATTTACTTCACTTTAAAATAACAAAACCAAATGATTTTCAATACGAGCATAAATGCAAACCAAGTTCATCTTAATGCATATAAGCAAACTATATGCAGCTGTGCTCCCATTTGTCAACGCTAAACAACTGTAATATTTTACATATACCTTCAACGTCCTCTGCATATTATACAAATCAGATTTTATGGCAGAGAAAAAGAATAAACAAATGTATTATATGCCTATAAATGAGACGTCTTGAGTACAAATTGTATCAGCTCAGAATGTAGCTGTTGTGAGACTTCATGGATTGTGTCAAGCAATGCTCCTACTAACAGCACTGTTCCTGCAATACATTTTTTAACTACTGAAAAAAATTCAACTAAATTCACAACCTTACGAGACAAATGTAAAAGGTCAGTGCTGTGCCAACTGCTTAAAGAATTTATGTTCAAACAACAACATATCTACAGACAATAGTGGGTACAAAGGGTGTGGTGTTTAGGTCAAAACTGGCCTCAGTCTTGTCAGATATTGTTCTCCAAAAGCATTGAATTGTGTATGCTTCTTAATGCTACAATAAATGCACTTGACATCGACCAAACAAGAACCAACCTTTTAACTGTAATATGATCACATTAGAGCTGTAAAGCACATATATACAAAACAAATGGATAAACTAGAAAAGCTCTGAGAGACTGCAGACCTATCAACACAGATGCCAAACATATTGTTATTCTAACCAAAAAATTGCATATTTTGCAGAACCTTTTGGGAGCTTATCTTGCAATTTTTCCTTAGTGCCTTGACAATTTTTTTTTGAGGTTATATGCACACAAAAGAAATGACCCATCTCCTAATGGTCAAGAATCTTTTAAAATAAATTGATACATAAATAGAGAAAATGAGTATATATGAAGTAGGGGGTAAAACAAGATATTGAGAAATAGCCTTACCATTATGCTGTACTATATGCAAGTCAGGAGAGGCAAAGTAAAACTGGTCACAGAGAATTCTAGCATTTTCAGCAGCATCTGCAAGACAAATTGCAAACGTCACAGCAATGAAATGCACATTACACACTTGAAATAGCAGTCAAATCACCACCACATGTCAAGGAATTATTCATCAAACAGCATGCTGTTTAACTGACAAATAGTTATTTACCTTTAATGACCGTTAAAACTGGACAACTAGGATCAAACAATCCAATAAACTTGCTCTTGGAGCTCTTTGCATTTTCATCAAATAATGATACTAGAAGGTAAAACGGAAATTAAATAAGTAATAGACACTAAAGATACACTAAACAATGTTTCCCATACTACTATTCCCATACTACTATGCAGTTGGAAAATTCAAATTTTTGATCCAATTCCAACTATAAATGTTCCAGAACCATTAAAAATATAAATATGAGAAAGGACTTCACCACTATAAGTGACTGCACCACATCAAAATTAGTGTCCCAGAAAAATGCCTTTGAGCTGGTACAAAGGTAGCAATGATTTCTCTTTGTCACTATCAATAATACAGTCCTCTGAAATGAGTAAATAACAAATGAAAAATACATATAGATACATCAATTCCGTAGCTTTACTGCCTTTTGGAGAAAAGAAGAATCTAACTGAAAATGTTTGAAAGAAACAAGACTTGAAAAATCAACAGAACACTCCTATCCATATATATGTATCAATTTATCAATTTATCAATATCAATATATTCATTTCTTGTTTCCTTAGTCCGAATGGCTCAAATGTCGCCAAATAACGTGATGAGTCCATATACTTTATTAATGTACTTAGAATCTAATTGGCAATTCCTGTCGGCAAAGTACAAAAAAACCCATCCAACTTTTGTAGTGCCTCTTTTTCGATTGGAGATAGTACTTTCTCTGTCTGACCAACTATATGCAATACAAAGGAATGTAACATTGCATGACATCACTTTAAATAAAGTGACTTAAGATAACTGCAATATAAGTAAAATAAAAATATAAGTACTTACAATGTTGAGTAATTAGCAAGCGAATACTAATTCTGTTCATATAAAAACGATCTAAAACAGGGAAACAATTGGCTTTTAAAATGTCTAGAAAATCTTGCAAGGCTTTAATCTTAAATAAGATTAGAAAGCACCTGGAAAAACTACCAGGACAAAAATGGGAATTACAGTGAATAACAAAAAAGAGCATATAAAAATAACAAAAAGGAAAATTTCACCAAAACAAAAATTCACTGAATCAAGAATAGGAAATAAAACATTCAAATAGGCAATATAACAATCTGCTTTACATAATACCAAACATCTATGGGGTAGGGTTACTTTGCTGGTAAATGAGGTCATCACATTTCTGAGCTATCATCAGAAATAACAACAGACAATACTGAGTACTGAGAAAATCACTGAGTGCTGAATGATACTGAATTTGAAAAATACGTTTCCTGAAACAATAGGTTACCTAAAAAGTATTGTATTGACGGGTGAATTGACTCTTCTCCTTCAGACTCCTTCAGTTCTATGACACCCTACAAAAAATATATATGTTGAATTTCAAACATGGATGACAGGAAAACGTTTTTATAAAGCTTGGCAGTGTAACAGATGGTCAAATTGTGCAAGTGCTTCAACGTGGATTCTAAGATCTTAGATCAATGCAGTCAAAATGTGAAGCAGTCAAAATCTGTCATTACAAGAACATAGTATGACCTTTTCATATAT
>JANTCA010091131.1:0-34420 GCA_024741275.1 Chironex yamaguchii
AACTTTAAGAGATATGTTGAGCAACTTGAAATGGGACAGATGACATCTTTGTTACAAAAGACTTGTGTACTTGGCACGGCAAAAATAATTAGGATTCTGGACACTTAAGATTGAGGGATTCAGTCTGCTGCCCAGAAAAAGCCGCCAAAAGAACAAAAAGGCATGAAGAAAGGATAATAATATTTGGAAGAAGACATGACTTGATATAATCTACTATATCCATTTATTATTTATGGAAATACACAAACCAACTCTAAAACTAGAAAGAAGGAAAAACTCATCAATTGCACATTTAAAACTGTACAAATACAACCACTCAATGGTGACAGTCATTGTTGCAATAGTCTTTCAACCATACAATGAGAACAATTAGCACATATGGTACAATATAAGGTCAGTGGAGAGTTAATAATGTGAACAAGTCTTCAATTTGCAAGTTTTGTGATATACATGTCTGGGCCGACCTTGAGGATACTTCAGAAAAAGGTCAATAAAAAACCCCAAAAATTATAAATAAGGTAAAAAAACACAAAAAAATTTATAATAAGTAAATAGATTCAGTCTTTTTGGGAATAAAACAACAAACAGTGTGGCAAAATATACAGGCAAATTCATTTGTGTGTGTGATTTGCATAATTATTTTGCATTGTCAGAAATTCCCGCATGGTATCTTCTCAAAAGTGTTATGAGTTCTGTCAGTAACCACAGTGTACTGAAGAACATTGGTTGTGTCAAATATCAAAGTACCACGTTACTTAAGCAAAATTACACTGCATGTGACATGCTCATGACTCATGCCCTACATGTGTGTTTTCAATCGCATGCATCAAATGAAAAGGGCTGTCTTCTTGACCAAGTGTGTGTTTGAAGACGCTTACAAATCAATTAATGGTTTACATTAAACTAACATCAAACATACCAACAATGTCTAAACTTTTACAAAAGATACCTGTGACAGACAAAAAGAGAAGGGCAATGGAATACCAATCAACACAGGCACAGCAGCTCCTGTCATAGTTATATACTTTCCTCTGTAATATGTAAAGGTCATTACCAGGAGGCATGGATCCAAAAAGGGGTAGGGGGCTAGGCCCCATAAAATGCTATTATTTCATACTATGAAAGTTGATGTTAAGAGGGATGCCACATTAACAAGACAAGAAAATGACTTAGATTAAAACTTTAACATAACAAGAAACTATAGTAGTTGTATGCCTAACCAACAAACCAAATTTCATCTTACACTACACTTCGCTTTTGAAAAGAGAAAATGTGCGAGCTCCTTTTTGGATAGGAAGTGGTGTTAAGATGTTTCCATCACACAAAAGATGTCTCACTTTATTCGATTTAACAAATCTCCCAGCTAATACTGCATGTACATGACACTCCAAATGCGATCATGCTTAGGGAGAGTTGTTGTTTGTTCACTGAAGCAAATGAGTCAATTAGATTCTCAATCATCGGTGTTCTATCTCGGAGAACTCTTAAAAGGAGTAGAGCTTCGTCTTTCCTCAGATGCGATTGACTGAATTGCTGTCAAGGTGCTATTCAGCTTAAAAAATAGTCTTTCAGGTTCTGCTGTTCTCATGGGTAACACAGTAAAAGTTTTTAGTAACGTATGCACATTAGGGAAGACATTAGCTTGGCACAAATAGCTGTATTTGCTACTGGATGTGCTCCAGATGACATCCATTGGTGTTTCCAAATTTCATATTCTCCTTTTACAATTCTCAAGGAGGCTAAAAAGCCTCCATATTTTTTTTGTCAGCCACCCTTGGGAGCTCCTTGATGCAAAGTACTGTTTCAGGAAAAGCAAAGTAAAGATCATACATTTTATCACTTTGTTTGAAGGGAAAGGTACTGGAGCACTTAGTAGTGTCTCAATTTGGTAATGAACTGCATAAATAAAATACGCACAGTCTTTTTAGGAAACAAAGTCCAGCAATACTACCCAGTTTGCTATATTTCATCATCAGCTGTCAGTTTGTTTCTTATATACATGAACGCTTATATAAGTATATCACTTTATACCCTGTAAGGATATTTTTTTTTCAATATGGATTCCCTGTGAAAATTTAAAGTCAGCACCTACTGCTCAAATTGACAAAGAAAATGAGGAAATGTTTGCCCACAAGGAATACTGTTGCTTGTGTAAAAGTGTGTTTGTTTTCGTAAAAAAATATGAAATATAACGTATTCTACCGAAATTCATTATACAGTTCAAGTTTGAGAATCCTTCTTATTATGTGAGTACTCGAAGGCTTTAAAAGTTTAAATACTTTAAAACACTCCCAAATTTTTTGGAAGGGAGTGGCTATGAACAAATTTTATCCTAACAATTTTCTCTTTGAAATGTTCCTCCCCAAACTCCAGTGCTGTATCTGTCCCTGGTCACAAGGCCTTTTAAGAACTTTGGATTGCTTATGACAATAAGTACTTAGTATTACTTGTTGAGACTTCAAATGAATTTTATATTGCCTGCCATAATGCCATTTGATTTTCAATTTGAAGTCATAGCTAAGTTTTGGCATATTTTTAAGACATTTCTAACTTTTTAAGCTCATTTTACTATGCATTGAATGCTACATTTGGGGTATAAATACTGGTCCTGCATTAAGTCACATTCCGTTTTGATCTTCCAAGTGTAGTCAAATGAGTAAAGAACTCATTGCTTAAACGTACAATTCTGATTTCCAGTTCTCTATTGACCAACTGTCTTAATCAAGCTCATTTACTATTATTACCAAAAACAAAGTCATATGAAACCAATCATACAAATCAATGACATTCTTGATTTTCCTGTTTTCTCTCTGTGCTTGATGCTTGCACACTAAGTGTAGTATTTTCATCAGGATGTCATTCCTCAATAGGCTATTCATTTGTGGGTTATAAATATAACACTATTTATAGTTTCCATCAGTAAAGCATTTCCAACATCCAAGCACAATTCACAACCCCTAAACTAAAAAGTTAAAATCCACTCCAATGTTTCAACAATTTGATATATTGTTTAAACATATTAAGCCACACATACCTGACTATTCCAATGATAAGCAAGGTTACAGTTACATTTATCACCAAATAGATGATAATCAAGAAAAGGTAAGTGTACTGTATGATACAGAAGGCATAGATGATGTGTATAATACATGACCAGAAATGTTAGCATCCAACTTCTCTGGTATTAAGCCCATCTGGTACAAAACTACCCAACCTATGTTGCCAAAAGCACTCTCTATACCTATCATCAACTATTTTATCTACAATTACAACCTTGACATCTTCCTCAAAACCAGTATGCCCTTCCTCTAAAAAGTGACCAAAAAAATCTGCCTGAAGTACTCTCTCTTAAGCATGCTCTCTCTCTATGTATGCATATATATGTGTATGTATGTGTGTTTATATATATAAATGTGTGTATATAAGTGTGTATATATGAATATAACTGTATATACATATGTATATGTACAGAGGTTTGAGCGTTAGCTTTTAAGTCTGAGGGTTACCAGTTCAATATATATATATTTGCCAAGAGTGAAGCATTACAACAATAGCTGCACTACGTGGGAGCAAACGAGGCTCGAACTGGTAACCCTCAGACTCAGATACCAACACTCAAACCTGCATGCCATCACAGCACAAAGATCTTGTGAAGGACTTTCAAAGTGCTAAGTATTACCAGAGGAAACCCAGCGGTGAGTAAGGGGAAATTCATTAATTTTTCCTGTGTTTCAACTTAAGCCTTCATCAGTGTCAGATATATGCAATATGTCAAAACAGTGCCTTGATATATTTGTGAAGAGTGGAGCATTACCACAATAGCTGCACTAAGTGGGTGCCAACGGGGCTCAAACTGGTAACCCTCAGACTCAGTAACCAACACTTAAACCTCTGTGCCATCACAGCACAAAGATCTGATGGAGGACTTTGTATTATGAGACAAAACCCAGCAATGATCAAAAGAAAATTCATTAATTTTTCTGTGTTTTGGCTTAAGCCCACATCAGTGTCAGATATATGTAATATCTCAACAAAATATAATATATGTGTCTAGTTATCAATTATTTTTTGGCAAATGAATGGTCTGTTTAGAGGGCTCTCAGCTGAAAGCTTTATGCTATCTGAAAGTTGTAATAAATCATGGTGTCTGTTTGACCTTAGTTTATGGCAGATTATGTCGTTTGTACAATTTGACAAAGATGCGATAACGTAGTGACTGACGTGAATAAAATTTTCTTTGTTTTTCTTCATTGTCCTGTATGTATTGCTCATTTCATTTCTCTTTTGTCTCTACGACATTATAGTCAAACGATCGTGATTGCATCGGCTTGGTCGAGCCAGACACGGAATGTTGAGAACAGTTGTGGCTTCAAATGTTTAAACATCAAAACCACTCCTTCGCCTTGTTGACTGGCCGGCCAATCGCAGGTTTTTCTGCTCAAGTGTATTGCATTCATTCGTTCGATTGTTGACCAAGCCTGCGCATACAAATTTTCTTTGCCATTTAAGACAACTCTTGTTCCAAACATTACACAAGTTGTACTCTAAAAACTTTCTTATCAAGGTATTTCATAGTCGGGACTACAAATGTCAACGTCAAAGAAAACCACAAGAAAACTTCAGAGTAGCAGCTATTCAATAAGCATGGCAATTGTCGACACTCCATAAATGCCTTAACACAGTCGCCTTTCAAAGATGACAAAAATTGTTTACAAGCAATATATATCAACTTACCCTCTCTCCTCCTGAGAAATAACCAACATATCCGTGAGATTCGAAAAAGAAAGTAAAAGATTACATCAGGTCATATCAAGCCGAGATAATTGCCAACCGAACATGTTTAAGTGATAATTAGCAACTGTACACTTAAAACTGTCAACATGAAGTTAGGTTGTAATTGAACAAGCAGCTTGCTCTATTGAGGGATTTTAACGATGTTAATGAAGGATGCTGTGATGGTTACAGGAAAAAGACATCTAAGTCATAATTCCAACTTGGCTGCCTACACTTCACAACAGAGTAACATTGTTCATAACCGTCTTCTTGACGGCAACTCAGTTACTGACCGCAATATAGTTCAGAACTTTCATCCAAGCCACGTATTCAAATACACAATGCTCTATCTTTTTCGTGGTGAAACTAAAAAGACCTGACACATACAGACTTATGCGAATCCTGACCAACTTTGCACTGTCATTGCCGCATAGGCATCCAATTCCCAAGCTTGATGCTTCCGCAAAATAAGGCTTGGTCATTGTTGAGCTCTCGATAGGCTCACATTACTAACGCAGAAATGAAGTGCCAGAATGAATCTCATGTTAAGAGCAAGGAAAGGAACAGTTAGTGAACTTGAAAAGTAGCATTAAATTGCAACAAAATGTACTCACCTACCGCAGGTGAACTTGTCATGATGATAAGTAGTATCACAAGGCCATTCAATGTAAAGTATTGAGAGGGATAATCTTATAGCTGCGAAGGGAGGAGGAGGAGAATGGAACCGAACCCAATTTGCCACAAATAATCAGCAGTAAAACACGCGCATTTTTTGAAAATATTATATCCGCTGGTGTGAACAGATTTTAAATAGGGAGTGAGGCACGAACTAGGACAATACAAATCAGCTGAGAAATGAGAATATAATATAACAATATTCGGTGCAATCAGATTGACTGGTTAGATGTGATGGAGAGCAAGCACGTCACTGAGGGTAGGCGACGTAGGGCGCCGCTTACCATGTGAGCACTTGTTTCAGTATTCCGCCTATCCTGGTGAACATATGTCACCGAAAAAAATTATATGCATTTCACCTTCTCTGCCATGTTTTGTGTGCAATCTTCTCTTTCAGTCAGTGGGCACTGGTTTCTCATGAGTTTCTCATAGAAAGAGTGCACGCGAAAGACGTCAAGACAAAAAGTGAAAGAATGGAACAAAAGTGGTCGTTCACAAACAAAACTGATCTGGCTTATCTTCCTCAATTAATGAGATGGGCTTCATTTCATGCCTTGGAGATGGACCTTGATAAGTCCATTTCTCTTCAGCAGATGATCGCTTCTTTTCTTGGCCGAGAACAATGTCTTCTTTCAAATGTTGTGAAAAAAGAGTGAATGCGCCTTTGCGCTGGTGATTCCAGTTCTCTGTTCTTGCAAACTAATTTCTGATGTGTGTGATTGTGGAATAGGTGGCGGAAGCCTCATTTCACAATGGTGATGTGTGTGATGGTTAGTTGATGTTTTGTATCATTTTT
The DNA here is from genome assembly GCA_024741275.1 of Chironex yamaguchii. Lineage (NCBI taxonomy): Eukaryota > Metazoa > Cnidaria > Cubozoa > Chirodropida > Chirodropidae > Chironex > Chironex yamaguchii. The sequence goes on from JANTCA010091131.1 coordinate 6,245, forward strand.
TGACAGACAATTACATCCTCGTCGTGCGCGACGAGGTGTTCATGTGTTTGTCTGATCATATGGAGCAAATAAATAGCTTCAAAACACCGATGATTTCCGAAAATTTTGGTCCATGAATGATTATACTTTCCAGATACAAAAATGTGGAAGCTTAAATTCGATAGTGTTCTTGGTATTTTGATTTTTTACATGTCACTGCACAGGGTCGACATTTGTCCACAGTCCGTAAATTTTGACTCATGCTGGTGATACATCTACCGCTGCAGGAAACGAAACCAATGTGCCCGTGGAAAATCCAGGACCGAGCCAGTCGAAAAGATCTGCACTTCTTCCTTCCGAACCCCCTGCACCAACCATCTCAAAACTGGATAAATGTCACCCAATGACTCCAGACATTGCATCATATCCGAAGACGAAATTCAGTAATGAGAAGTTTGCTAGAAGTTTTTCAAAACAGTGGTATGGTGGAAGGGAGTGGCTGGAGTACATCCTGGAGCTTGATGTGTGCCTTTGTTATCCATGCCGAGTGTACGCTCCGACTACCGAGACCCCATTTGTAAAAAATGGTTTCAAAACATGGAAGAATGCTATTAAATCTTTTAATAAACATTCCGACAGTGCGAGCCATACATCAGCAATTAAATTGTGGAAAGAACATAAAGTGAGGGCATCAAATTCTCAAACCGTCAACACCATGGTTTTGCAAAGGATACCCGAGCCTCCGAGATGGGTGCAAGCAGTGTTTCTGCTTGTTCGGTACCTTGCAATGAATGGACTTCGTCTAAGCGGTGACGACAAAAACACTGAGTTCTCATCAGACGTGTTTGGTTGTGTGTTATATCTCAATACATTTGGGGACTTAATGTTTCCTTTCAATGATGAACTGAGACAAATCACACAGAGGCTCCCAAATAACGCGAAATATACAAGTGGGGTGATCCAAAACGAAGTTATTGATTTCCTTCAGAAAGTATTGAAATCAAAATTGCGAGACAAACTAACCCAGGCAAGAATATATACGCTAATCATGGATGGGAGCAGTTACAGAAACTAGAGGGAGATACAAGGAATCATAGTTCAGATTGTCAGTAATGAAGGCAATGTCGAGGAACATGCTATTGTGTGGAGGGAGCAAGGGACAGAACTGCACAAGGTTTGATGGCATTGATGACCAATTGCCTGGACGATTTTGAGATTTCGCTGGATTAATATTTTCCCAATGCTAGGATGGCGTGAGCGTGGACTTCAACAACTGCTTTCGGAGAAATGTGGCAGAGGTATAATTTACATCCATTGCTTCTGTCACAAACTTCATCTTGTTGTGTGCAGGACCATCGAGAATGTCCTGTTAATTAGTTAGCATTATGCATTGGTGAAAAGTTTTTAGGATTGTATGGAACTTGCTGATGTGCAAAAAACACTATGATGGCACTAAATTGAAACGATTGTTAGAAACAAGGTGGTCAGGTCACCAAGATTGTGTTCTGGCAATAGACCAGGAAATCAAAGAGATAATCCAATGTTTGACAACTTGCTGTTTGTCCGGGGATGTCAAAAGTGATCATCTTGCACTTGCGCATGGGTTGCTAACACAAATCACACAACCACCCTTTATCCTCCTGAACAAATTTTTGGTTGAATTCTTAAATCAGATCGATATTGCGAATCTAGTTTGCCAGTCATAATCTTCAAACATTCCAAACGTATTATCTGTGGTACAAAAATTACGGCAGGAAATATTTGATTTGAAGGATTTGTATGATATTGGAAAAACAACTCATGATTTTCATGCTCTGAAGGAGCAATATTACGTGGAAACCAGGCCAATGAGGCAAGTAACAATACCCCGGTCATTTGATGGATTTATCGTTGACGCTTCCATCAAAACTCATTCACCTTCGGGGGGTGAGCGTGAAGCAAGTGACTATGCCATTCAAGTACTGCGTGGTGATATTGTTGATCTGTCAGATTGTTTTGAAAGTGAAATGAATGCTTGATTCACAACGATAGCACCAATCTTTGGTCATCCATGGATGCACTGTCACTGAAACACAGAGACTTCGTGAATCCTTACATCCTTCAACCAGAATTAAAAGCGTTATTTTAGATCAATTTGAAGCCACCGAGAATGTTGACATTGGAGATATTTATGTGTTCCTATACAAAGACTATGTAGAGGCAGCCCCAGTTCTCATTTCGGTTTATCAACTCAGTGTAATATGTGGTTATGCTTCTGCCAGAGTAGAGTGCCTCTTTTCTGCCATGTCTTGCATGGACGCACCAAGATGCCAAGCGCAGTAAGGCAAAATGAGAGTGCTCATTGACTCACCTTCGCTTTGAAATAGAGATGATGAAAGACATTACTTTTGAACACTTCTGTAAAGGATGGTTTAAGAAGCCACGGAGTTTATTCTTTTGAGCCTCTGCTTTATTGCATGAAGTTTTTGCGGAGTGAAATTTTCGCGGTTTTTGGTGAAATTTCTGTGTTTCGATTCATTTTAAATCTGCGGTTTTACAAAAATATTGTGTTTTTTTCTGCACTAATTTTTACGCTAATTATGTCTTTACTTTTCTCTTTGTATTGCTCTGCTGTTCTAAAATTGCATCAGAATACTTTGATTTTGGCATAACACATCGTCACCTCGATCACATAGCTCTACAACTGGTTTGACACAATATTTTATGGTATTTAAATTTCGCAGTGGTGCTTAAAAGTTTATTTTTCGCAGTATTTTAATTTCTTGGTTTTAAGATCTCAAGCATAAAGCCAGAAAAATTTCATGGTCCTAAAATTTCTTGCAATAAAATTTCAAGCTGTTCCTTATGTTTTGATACATGCTATATCGGTACATTGGTTTTTATTTATATGTATATTGTTTCATGAAGGCGTAATTTCTGGAAAATGTTAATGCGTTTTTCGTGGTACTCCTTTCCCATACTTTGAAAACAATGAATATATGCTCTGCCTACCTAGATATTTTTTGGAAGGTCCGATTGCCTACCCTCTGTTGAAGCACCAGTGATGTGACTGATGGAGAGATACCGTAAATCCCCCAATGAACGTCCCTTTCTTTTAAACGTCTCCCTGTAATAAACGCCCACTAAGTGGAAAATATGAAATGAACGCCTTCCTCCCTCTAATAAACGCCCCTTCCCACAGTACTTGTGTTTAATAGGATGAAAGAGATTTTTTAATTTTTGAAATGAAAGCCCCCTTCTTTTAAACGCCTCCCTCCAATAAGCGCCTCCCTCAAAAGTCAAAAAGTTAAATAAACGCCCCGGGCGTTCATTGGAGGATTTAGGTAATTAACTACATTGTGCCGTGGGGCTAGAATAAAACACGAAAAATATAACAATGTAACTTTACCGCCCTGCTGAAGGAAAGAATGATCCATGCATGAATTTCGACCTGCAATGCCTTAGTCATACGATACATGTAAATACAACAACGCGGCGACTAACAATCCTTAACGGACAATTCGAATATTCTTGTCAAACACTCACCATTATCATCATTGTCATCATAAACCATCATCGTCATCATAAACCATCATTGTCCTCATAAAACATCATCGTCTTTTTTTATTATCATCGTCATCACCAATCTATATCATCATCGCCTCCTTCTTGATGACAAGGATTTGCATTAAACGACTGCAAGGTCAATACAAATATTGACGTAATCCATGAAACATTATTGCACTAGAAGAAGTGTTCTGCACGACACGAATTTGTCATCTAAACTTGTTTTGCATAATTTGCTGGAAATACTGAAGGATCAGCTGATTACGTAAAAATGCAGAAAAAAGAACTTTGAATTATGTATAAGATATTAAGCAATTTTTACCAACACCCTCTATAAGTCCTCGTTTGATCTGGTCAAATCAGCTGTAAAGCAGCCGTAAAGCAGCCTAAGTAGGTATTCACTGAAGTTAAAGCTATGCCAGATGCCCTTTACCGAGAAGGGCATCCCTGTCCCTTTGATTAACAAATGCATAGAAATAAATGGACAATTACAGCAGATTGGAAATGCAGTGGATCAAAGGATTAAGTTTGTTAGACCTTGGAAATGCCGCAGCAATTTTATGAATCAATAATTTCTTCTTTGGTGACGCAGCTGCCCACGAGAGATACTACAATGCGAGATACTACGCGTCTAATGCAGCCGCATGTCGCATCCTTGCATTTGGCTCGCCCACATCACTTAACATGCGTCCTGCTTTTCCTCTCTCTGTATCGTTGTTAACTTTCTTGCGCTCATCTCTTTCTTGAACTACTTCAAATGGAATATGATGCTGCAAAGGTCTATTCAGTACTTCTACCTTTACCTGTGCTCAAAACTCTTACCCTTGCACCTCTAACAAATCCATCTTTCCCTGTAATACGGTCTATGACGAGACCCATTTCTCAGCTATTCCGCCTCTGTTTATCCTCTTTAGCAAGTACTACGTCTCCCCTTATCACTTAAGACTCACTGTTTCCGCCATTTTTACGAAACTCCCTCAGATTCGTCAGGTATTCGTGCTTCCATCTTTTAAAGAAATGGTCGAGATTCTTTATCAAATACCAAAAGCGCTTTACATACACAACCGAATTTTCATCATTACCCTGATCAATTTCAACGTTGTCAGCTAACTGGTTCAATCTTCTACCATAGACCAGGTGAGAGGGTGTTAGAACCCTGAATCAGCCTCGTCATACACACAGGTTATAGGCCTGGAATTTAATATTCCTTCTATTTCTAACAATGCTGTTAACAGTTCAACACAGGTAAGCCTAGCATTCCCAAGTGTTCTTTAGAGGCCTTTTGACTACTCCAACCAATCTTTCGTAATAACCTCCCTCCCCACCATGGGCTCTTCTCCAGATTGAGCTTCATGAAAGCATCTTTGCTGACAAAATGAAGAGAATCCATGGTCGTTGCTAAGCTTCTCTAAAAATTTAGATGTAAATTTAAACATCTTCGCATTTGTTGGAATTAATCACAGTGGGCGCTCCCCTTCGCGAAATAAATTGCCTTAACTTACAAATAAACACTGGTGCCGTCAAGTCCTTTGCTAGATTGAGATGTAAGGCTCGTGAGGTACAACACACAAATAATAGAATATAACATTTCTCAATTGTACCAGATTTTGACTTATAGTATAAAGGATCAGCAAAGTCTACATCAACATTAGTAAATGGCAGAGCATCCTCTACTCTGAATCTAGGTAGTGCCGCCATGGGAGCTGATGCATAGGATCTTCCGTGAGCTCTCATGCAAATGCCACACTTTCCTATTATCCCTTTCACAAACTGCCTCCCCTAGATGACCCAATACCTATTCCTCAATTTAGTTAATATTGAATTCAATCCATCATGGTTAATCTTTCTATGACAGTTATCTACGATAATCTCTGCAAGCCTGTCATTCCTCAGCAAAATGATAGGTTACGTCGCTTTCATACTTAGTTCAAAATGTTCTATTCTTCCTCGACACATTAAAACTTGATCATCCGTCATAAAACCTAGTTGTAATGCAAGATTATTGTAATTATGCTCTATTTTCAAGGCACTATGTGTTTCTATTATATAGAGTTTTTCAGCTTCTTTAGTATCCTGTACACATATTTCTCCACACGTCTTATTTCTTCTGACATTGCTAACAAAGTGTAGAACCCAAGCAGTAACTTTTATAAGATTGTTCACCGAACTATAGCTGTTGATGTCAATCACTTGAGAGATGCCTTACTTTTCTTGCTCTAGTGTGGTTGCAACTGTAACAGATTTTTTTCTCAGTCTCAACATCTGTAGAATCTTGCACAGCAAAGCCCAGAGGATAGTACTCCTTTCCTGTGGAGAACCAGTGGGGTCCCTGCCTTCATAGTCTGCTATCTCCCAATAACATAGCAGAAACCCCTCTAGATCCTAAGTCAGGAGGACTACATTCTCCAATACAATGACCCAATCATTCTTATTGGAAACTTTCAACATCTCATTAACCCGGTGTTTTACAAATTGCTTCCATTCACCTCTATTAATGACACAGTTTTGATGTCTGTCCAATACAACCATCTATCATAACCTGAGTGTGTAAAGCATTATACACAGTGTCCTGAAGAGATGACAAAAACATAGCAGACATAAGTTCTAACCTTGGTATGCTCAATGCTTTCAAGGGAGCAACCCTGGTCTTGGCACAGATCAGTTCAGGAAATGTTGCATCGTCTGTTTCATGCACTAGGTATACCATTGCACAATAAGCCTTTTGGCTGGTATCACAGAATCCATGCAAGTAGCGACCTTTTGTTCCATCTACATTCTTACTATATAGGCACCTTGGTACTGAAATTGTGCCTACACATCATTCAACAATTTCTGCCATTTTTCTTGTATGTCTTCAGGCAATTTATTGTCCCAAGCTAACTTTCTAATACAAAGCTCCTGGAACAAAACGTTAAAACTTACCGTTACAGGGCTTACCAGCCCCAAAGGGTCTAAGAATCTGGCCATCTTGCTAAGTATGCCCTTCTTCGTGATATTTTCATAAGGTGTTGTAACTCCCAGTTTCTTTAAGTCAAATTCAAAGATATCATTCTTAATTTTCGATGATAAACCTAAAACTTTTGTTTTACTTTCTTCTCACTACCAAGTGTTTCCTTTGCACAAGAGTCTTCAATAGCTTCACATACATCACTCGTTTTGCCCTCCCTTTCCTTAAGTTCCTTTGCTAAAGTCTCGTCATTCGTTTTCCACTTTTCTAAATTAAATCCAGCTTCCTGCACTCTTTCTTTAGCTTTCTCATAAAGTTCTTTCCCAATTGTTTTACAGCCTACTACTAAGTCATCGACATAAAAACGTCTTGACTGTTGAGCAGAGAAATCTGGGTCTTCTGACATATACTTATTAAGATGATATCGGATAACAGCATTCAATAAAAAGAGTAAAGTTGACCCCAAAAACTATCCTGTTAAAGCGATATACCCTGATTGAAGGTTCACATCATCCACCCAAAGAAATCATAGGCAGTCCCTATCCTGGGGAACTACTTCGACATTCAAAAATGCTTTCCCAATATCTGACACAATTCCTATTTTATTCTCCCTAAATCTAATCATAGTTCCAAAAAGCAATGGATTGAGTGGGGGCCCAACATGAAGACAATCATTCAAAGAAGTACCTGTCCTCTTCTCTTTTGCTGAAGCATCAAAAACTACTCTAACTTTGGTTGTCTCTGCATCTTTCCGTACTACAGCCTGATGAGGAAGATAACAAACTTTGTCAGATGTTTCCATGTTATTTGATGTTTTCTTGCAGTTGACTTTTGATAGTGCTGACTTACCTCTTTTCTATATCTGGTTCTTGCCTCAACGTCTTCAACTGTCGTTTCAACCTATTAAGGTTAGCAGAATAATTCGATGCAAGGAAGGCATGCCGGGCTTTTCAAGGTAGCCTTACTGAACATCTCTATCCTGTAAATTGAATTGTGTCTTCATAAATTTCATTCTCTTCTTTAATTCCTAGGGTTTCTAGAATTCAGAGTTTATGTATTTCTCTACTTAACTGATCTTCCTGACTACTAGTTTTCAAAACAGTAGAGGGGGAAAGGGGAAATCAAATTTACACTCTGAATCTCAGAAGAACTCAACGACGCACATTTTATAGGCCCTGAGAGGACCCCGCCCAGCTTAGTGTGAATGGTTACATTCTCTCCTGGCTCCCCTCGTATAACAGTGCCATTCTGAGAACTCCCCAACAAATCTGTACCAACTAAAATGTCAATTTCTAAATTCTCCTGAAACTGACCAACATCTGAAAACCAAATTTTATCTGTGTACTTATAATCATATTTTACTAGAGCTAGATGTTCATTGCTGATACTAGAAATGTCATCCATACCAAAGGCGTCAAATTCTACACCTTCTCTTTCACCCACAGGTTCTACTTGCAGTCTCACCATATCTCTCGTTTTATCTTCCACATTATGGGATTCAAAGGTTCTAATTCACAAATTTTCGCGCTTAGTAGGCTGCAGTCCTAAATGCTCAACAAGCTTGTGGATAAAAAAGGGTTTTTGACTGCCAGAGTCAAACACTACCATTGCTTTTGTGTCCTGCCTACTCTTTGCGATGCATAGCGCTGTCTGCAACACAGCTCGTATTCCCTGTCCTGAAATACTTAATCAAGACGATGTGTTAACTATTCTACTTTGAGCCACTTGCCTAATGGGTTCCTGGTTGGCCTTAGGTTGGGGGAATCTATGTTGCTACTACAAAACGGTTACTATTAGTACAAATTGCATCATAATGTCGACCCGTACAAATAGTACAAACAGTTTTACAGCGACACTGCAAGGCTATGTCCTTTTGCTAAACAAATAAGAGAGCGTCCTTGCTTAAAAATAAATTCTTACATGCGTCTTTGTCCGTCACTTTGTTGCAGTTTGATTCCTTATGCTCTTCTTCGCAAAATACACATGCCTTCTTTCTTTCACTGTCTCTTGTAAACAGAGAATGTGTAGTTGTTAGTGCTGCGCTTCCCCCAGACCTTAAGACACCTTCTCGCTGCTTATTTCTACAAACGTACCCTTTCACCTTGAACAAAGGCACATGTTGTTCGTAAATGCCTAATTCTTTCCTGAATGCATCTAACACGTTGACAATTTTCCATTCTTCGTGATTTTGTTGCCCCCAATCATATTAATTCGAAGGACCTCAGGAATTTTGTCCATTATAACAGGGACAACTATACTTGAATAAAAACTGCTATTGACTTTCAGCACATCGAGTCCTCTGTAATGGGTCTCCACTGTGTCAGATAATTTCCTCAATCATCCAACATTTTTGTCACTGAAAACTGGCTTTGCATTAATTAGTTCATAAATATGGGCCCTCTGTATTAACGTTAGCTTACCAAACCTTTTCTCTAGCAGGTCGACTGCAGTTTGATAGGTTTTTTCTGTTAAAGCAAGCCCTCCAATTACTTTCCTTGCCTGTTCTTCTAAGTAATGTTTGAGGTAAGAAAACTTATCAATATCCAAAATCTCCTCATTTCAATGTATTGCACTAGAGTAAGAGTCCCAAAATCCTTCCCAGTTTTGGAGTCGTTAGAGGCCTGTGAAGTGATGATCCAGCTATCTGCACTTAGCCCTTCTACTGGAATTAGGCGAATGTTTGGGCTTTCGTATTTACCAATCCAAATAACTTTTAAAGCAATGAGGTAGGAAATGCTATGCCATAAAATCGAAAGCTATGGATTTTGCCACTTTTTTCTAGTCTGTCCTAAACTCGAATTATTACAACCTGCATGAAACACTTCTCTCTTATATATTACAAAGTCAAATGTTGACTCCGTACAGGTTGTGTTTATTAAGATTCATATTCCGCTTGTTCGAGTTAAGCATCAGAAATAAAACTAACGGTCGGTGATCGGTGGTAAATAGTGGAAATTGAAAGACCGGTGACGGTAATTTGAAATTATGAAGAAGAAACGGTATTTCAGTCGAATTTTCGCTGTCTTAAAATGTCCCAAAAATCACCCGAGAAACAAAATTTGCTTACTTCGATCCCTGAGCATGGGCGTGAGTTTGACAAAATGTAACTCGTTTTCGTGATAAATTGGCCTAAGCATTCCAGTTGCATTTCTAAATGTATAAGCGAGATCAAAATTAAGTGTAAGAAATACGAAATTCTTAGCTTGATTGCTTCATCAGGGAGGGTTGCAAGTAAAACAGCTATATAATCTTCTCAACGATTTACATAACCATTCTACTATATTCATGCATTTGTTTACCTTAGCCATTTCTTTCTGTCTTAACTAAGCATATTGTAAAAAGGAAACCAATTTCTCGACCTTGTATTCATTTATGCAATGTTGCACTTTGGCAGTGTTACTCATAGGCCTCTTCATCGAATAAATACATGGGGCTTTTGGTCCATTTTTGACGATGAAGAAAACAATGTATTACTTGGTACTGACCACGATAATGACATAATGGTTTATTAGTCTGTTATGTAATGGATCGATGATCAAATGACATGAAAAACATGAGTGCTGTCGGTGCATGTTTTTGCGACAGTACAATTTGCATATCAAATGGCCCACTGTGGAGAGCATGTTGGTTACCTTAAAAGCGCATGCGCCGCTAAAATTTAGTTTTGTTTTCTATATGGAATTAGTACAAACGGTGATGAATGGATGCCTTGTAGGCACGAAACAAATGCCATCTACATCAATAGGCAGACACCCAATAACAGGGGTAGACGATCGGCGTTGAATGACTAATAGTCTTTCGACCTTCTTATCAAGCTCAGAAAAAAAGACGTCAGATTTGCAGTCGTGAGACTCGGGTTCGACGCCCCGGTCGTCAAAATCATAACTTTACTTCTGATTTTAATAAATAGTATCTACTAACACGGTGAAATGGGTTATCTTCGCACAGGCTATGCAATCGGTCTCCTGAATCGTCGGACAAACATGGACACTATGATCAAATGGGAAGAGCAACCTTCTTACAGACTTCATTTGGTGCGTAAACTTGGGTCACAGTATTTTGAGCGCTCTCTAGAATGTCTCCAAATCACTTGAAGGATACAAATCTTTTACCAAAGTAGATTTTAGTGAAGTTTAGTGGGTTATTTCCGAAATATTATGTAACGCCATAAAATATTGTGTAGTAGGATTTAAAAGCAATTAAGCCCCCTGTCTTTTTCTAATTAAAGGCGTATCAAGTCTCTCAGGAATACGTACCACGTTTAACTCCAAGTTCGAGATTTTTTAACGGTAGGTATAAACAAGCATAACGTTAAGTATAAACGTTGGACAGAATTCTATGAGAACCTTTACCAAGATGATCTGCCGCACATACAAATTGATGATAGCAATGAGGATCAGATCCCAAAAATCCTTAAATGTGAAGTTGAAAGTGCAGTTTTATCGCTGAACGTGGGTAAGAGTGCAGGTCTAGACGAGATTTATTCTGAGTGCATCAAAGCAGGAGGAGAACCTATTATCAACAATCTTCATCACCTCTTCAATCAGATTCTATTCACTGGCAGAACTCCAGAACATTTCAAGAAAGCTCTTATTGTAGTTATCTATAAGAAGAAAAGTAGAGTTGACTGAGAAAACTATGGTCCAGTCAGCCTTCAAAGCCATATCTACAAAGTGTTCATCACCGCCACCGCCTCAAGAATCAAGAAAGATCTTTACCAATGCTTTCCATGATTACAAGCAGCATATCAACCTGGCAGAAGAACTATTGAGCAAATTATCTCATTGGAGCAAATCGCTTGAGTTCAACAACCCAGTTCACATAGCATTCATAGATTTCGACAGCATAAAGTTAGATAGACTTTGGAGCATCCTAGACACAACCTGTCTAAACAAGAGGTAAATCAATCTTTTAAAAATGACGTGATCCCAATCTCAAAAAAAAACCAGATTCTGCAATCGTAAAATTTATCAACATTCAGGAGGAAAGCAAGAAGACATTCTCGTAGCACTCTTGTTTTGTGTGGTGATAGCTGTTGTAGTTTGTAAAACAGACAAGGAGTGTAATTCAGGTTTCAGAACTTATGGTGAACATATCTCAAACCTATCTTACGCAGATGATATCGCACTGACAAATGAATGCAAAGAAGAACTTCAGAAGTTCATTGATCGCCTTGTCAAACACGCAGTAGGACTATCCGATCAATGTGTCCAAGATAGAGCGCATGACAACCGATCCAAACACCCAACTCAGACAGCACATCAACAATGAGATGATAAAGCAAGTTGACAGTCTTGTATACCTTGGGCACACGATATCAGATGTAAATGATGGCTTGTCTGCTGTTAAACGTCGAATTGGCCATGGTTGGGCTGCCTTTGAGAAAAAAAGAGACCTATTACCATCAAACAGAGTTCTGTATTGTGTAAAAGCTCGTGTCTACAACACATATGTTCTTCCAGTCGTGCTCTATAGTCTTAAATGCATAAATCGGATAGATAAGCTTTTGCAAGGAGTCAAAACGTTCCAAAATCACGTCATGAGATTTATGACAAACAATAGACTGTCAGGCCGACTAACAGCAGATGAACTTTGTCAGATCACCAACCGGACACCATCATAGCAGTCATCAAGAGCAAAGTCCTGAAACTATTTGGCAACATAAGAGATCTAAAACAGGGTTGTCAAACATATGCTTAGAAGACTTGATATCAGGAAAACAAAGCAGAGGAAGACCGAGACAAGGCTGGTATAGCAACGTAGTTACCTGGTCGAACATCATCAGCTGTGATGAGATAAATAACGCTTGTAGAAATCGTGAGCCTTGGAGAAAGCTTTCTTATGTTGGTGCGCAATCTGGTTCAACTGGAGATAGCGGAACAAGATGATAAACATGCAACGTCACAAAGTCGTTTCGAAAATATAATAGGTGAATTCAATTTTAATCAACAACATCTGAAAGTAGGACCGGTTTCCAGAATTTTCTGTGCATGCTACAATATTCTGATCATGTACTACATCTAAAAATATAAATCTTTTTCTCGTTTAACTGTACAGAATATTCCGGGAGAGCTAACCGGTTTAAAGTAAATGGTACCCCTTCCCAAATGACATCACCGAGAGATGCGATGACAGCCACTCAGTAGAGAGCAAGAGTGACTCTATCCAATAAAGGTCATCGACGCCATTCTGGCTCGTCAGTGTAGAGTAAACGAAGATCCTTTCCCATAGACGTCACTGAACAATACCATCAGAGCTACTCTGTAACATCTAACAAGTAAGCCTCTCTAGCAGAAATTGCAAAAGGATGCCATGGTGGCTATCCGAGGTGACTTAACAACGCATGCTCGTCGTTGAATTTTAAGTGGTAACAGTCTCTTACTTCAAAGGAAATTGTCCTTTCGCCTTCTCTTCTTGAATCGAACTGTATGAGTATTTTAGTTGACTATATTATGATACACCACGAGCACAGAAACTGTTGAAAACGTCTCATTTTTTAAACCTAATAGTCCTTTAAGGAGAATGCAGTCCCTACCTTCAAATTTTGTGATGCGATACGACTTCCTTGTCATAAATGCTGAAAACTGTACATGCCATATTTATCAAGAGGGTCTGTAAGTCTACGTTTGTAAGCTAAAATTGATAAATTTGTAGCATCTCACAGCTGTGACCAAAATATTATTGTCTTAAATTTTAACGCAACTGAATTCGACATGGAGGAGATACATGAACGTGCAATGGGAATGAACGTGTGAAGACGTACAGTGGACTGAACAAGCTCAAATATTCTGATAGTCACGCCTGGTTTTCTATTTTAAGTCGTCAAAAAAAACCCAATCAAAAACAGTTAAGCCCCAAAGAAGTCCAACTAACAAAACGATCCAACAACCAACCACAACAACAACCACAACAAAAAGGGCAAACCAGTTTCAGTTGATTTCTGATTCATTATATCAGCAGAATAACTACTCCGGAGAATTCAAAGTGACTTTTAAATAAGCTCTTTGTGCTTTCAGTTTCATATATCAGTTTGCTAGCCATTTCACCACGACGTTTCTTTGGCATGGCTAAGGCCTTATACGTCGAAAATTTGAGGATTAATGTTTTCTTCTCCAAAAGGGCGGTTAATTACAATTTTTTCTGATTTGACCACAACGTCCTTTCAAAATGGACCAGATGTGAAAAATTGAACCACTCTAATACTGCTTCCGATATGTAAGGTTAAATGCATGTTTTAATTTACAATAATAAGGAATACAATGCTTGGACTTTTGCAATATACCCTCTGAAATGCAGTTGCCCCCAGTTTGATCTCTCTACTTCTATTTTCACTTGGATCACAAGACAAAAAGAGAACACGCCATTTGCAGTGGAGCAGGATGAAAACGCGCATATTTATAACCACATTACGAGCTCAATACATACATCATTATAGTACCCATCAAAATGCACCCTGGCCAAATGCGCAGTGGAGTTCTAGTGCCCCCCCTCCCCTTCCCCACGGCTAAGAAAATGATTGTGTTCTCTTAAAATATTTTGATCGTTAAATACTATATTACAAGAGTCCATGACAACATGTAGCGAGCTAAAGTGCCGGTGAGGCTCACTCCAAGTCAAATTTCAGATTTGTACAAAGGACGTCGCCACTTGGTGAAATGCAATCACTGTATAAAGTCCATATCAAATCAATCGCCAAAAAAGAAGTTATTCACCACTCGGCTGCTTCTAAAATGACGAAGAAAGAAGACGCATATCCTGTTAAGCATACGGATAACATCACAACAATATACGATAAATGCACGCCCATTAACAACTTAGGACACAACAAACTTGAGTATGGCAATGCTAATAACAGGAAATTTTAACAGATAAAACTGCAGCGGAATGAATACCATTCATTGAGATAATGTACACGAATAAAAATAGGTCACAAAGAAAAACCCCTATCAATTCAGCTAATGATAGTAAATGCAACAGATACGTAAATCTATAAATTAAATCCTGGCTTTGAAAAACATTTATTTCCTACATTAAAGCTAAAACATCTCCTCCAAGTAAGAACTGTCAATAATGTACCACAACGAAACAGTAAATAAAATTTAGGTCTGGAGTTACGCGTTTAGTTTGCTACAAAGACTGTTTTGAACAATCTTTTTGAGGTACCAGACTTGAAAAAAGCCTTGAAAATTTGCGACATTGCGCTAAAATCATACTTAAAAGCTTTTTTAGCGCAATGTCGCAAATTTTCGTGGCGATGTTAAAGACTGTTTTCTTGTTTCGTGTTCAGCAATTTCGTGTCTACGCTTAATTCTTCCTTACCACAAGCACATATTGTGCAGTTGACACTGTGGTTTGCTAAAGGCAGCCGAACATAGAGCTTTGCATGAATTATCAGGCAAATTACATCCCGACTGTTTCTCGAACGTAGAAAAGAATGACAGTTAACTATTACGAATACAGTAGCTGCAACTACCTATTTAAAAATTTTCAGGGGTACTTGCAGGCAGACATGCTAGTCTGCACCCAGTTACGTTAATACAAGTTACCGCCTCCAGTCAATACGACAACGGAATGCACGATTACTCGAGAGCGTCAGAAAGGGCCCTTATTTTGGTCAAAGGTGCAGAGAAAAATAATAGCCTAATACTAGTAAATGACACAAGAGATGAGTCGGTGAGACGAGTCACTTTAAATATTACGCATCAGCGTCTTTTGGCGGCAAACAAAAATGGTTTTGGAAGCGAAACATGGTCACAATATGGTCACTTGAGCAGTGCAATGTTCTGTTTGCATTTGAATAACGAATAGAAATACATTTTAACTTAATAAATGTTTAAAAATGTATCGTCATCATCAGTGCCGCCGAGAGGGGAGGTAGCCGGAGCAACTCCCCCGGGGCCCGGGCCATTTAGGGGGCCGTTTTATTCTGTTATATTTCGCAATGATATCAAAGTGAAGAGTTAAAGTTATGTTGTAATTACCTACTGCTTGCTTCCTTTAGCTTTATTAAAAATTCAAAAAATTAAAAAAGTTTAAAAGGGGCCCCGTTTCTATTAGCTGCCCCGGGACCTGTCCTAACTCTCGACGGCCCTGGTCATCATGGTGTTAACTGAAACAATATTAGCAAATAACACACTGATAATGTTTCAAATCTAAGAGGGATCGATAGATAACCAAATACAATCAATAAATCAATGGAAATCCTGTTGTCAGTTTTAAGCTGGTACAATCACAATGACTAATCAATGGATCATCTGAATCATTAATTAATTAATTAATCAACTAACCGCATCAACCCAATGACCAAACACGATAATGTTATTAAAAATATTATCATCTAAATACCTTTTCTTTTTTCTTCTTTTTCTCTTTCTTTTTCTTCTTTTTGTCGCCGTCTTCTTTCTTCTTCTGAAAATGAGACAAAATCAATGAAAGTGCTAATGAAGTGGATAAATAATTTGACAACAATGTTAAGAATGTGTTTCGTACTGAACCACCAACAAAAAGCAGGTTGAAAAGTAACATCAAAGAATATGAACCACCTACAAAACAGCAAAGAAAAGGGTATCCATGCCAACTTGCACCACAAAATAGAAAAAAATGACCAACTGAGTGTACGTACGTGAAGAAAATAACCAAGACAGAGGATAATGCTTCGTTACATTAAAAATTGCAGCAAATACTTTAGAAACATTCAATATATTCAATGAAGTTGACAAGGGTAACTTTACAACACTTAAAAAACACAACATTTACCTTTTTATGCTTTTTCTCTCCTGCTTCCGCTGAAAAATCAATATCAAAGGAAATCATGTTCACAAAAGGCAGCTGCAAAATAAGCTACTTTCTAACACAAATATTACATCAAAGTCTGTCAAAGAAATTCTCTTCATTATAGCAGTGCAAGCTAGTAGACTTAACAGATATGCTAATTTACATTCTCTGGCCGAAACAATCTAAGATTTCTAAGATTGTCAAAGAGGAGCCGAAGGAAGAGAATCAATACATTAAAAAAGCTTATAACTTTCACAGAAAAATTATCCATTAAACAAACTGTGTTGACCACAAGTCTCCTAATCAGACATACTGCCAGGTAGGTATACCAGCCACACAAAATGGTTACCTTTACTATACCCATGCTTAAAAAGTGTGACAAAAACAAAATCTTAAACAGTTTTTAAAAAACCTGCAGTCAGTTCTTTCTATCATATGAAAATGAATTTTATTTCGCCAAACAAGAAGGTCTAAAGATTCCTCTACAATTACATGACGGTTACAACAGGTTAAATCATCCCAACTTTGACATCAACTGCAAGCGACAATCTCAATGTGATGGCCCTGAGACCAACATACAGCAAGTGTTGTTCGCAATATACCATGTGGTAACAGACTATCTTGTGGCATTGTAATGGTTTGTTAAGGCAAACTTTCAATCTTATAACTAAACTTACAGCTTTCAAGGCAATCCTAAAATACACATATTAACACTGACATTTCCTTTTCTTTACTTTTGTACATAACTATGTTTTCTCTTACTTCATAATGAGAATGCAATATTGGCACCAGATTCATGATAAAACATTTTGGCCTGCAGATGGAACATATATTACATGTATGCCACAAACACTCTTTATGAGCCACTTACTTTCACTAATTTCTGGTATCGATGACTGAACTTTGTGTCTCTTATGTTTCTTCTTCTTTTCAGGGGGTTTGTTCATAAATTTAAATTGTTCAGGAACCTACAATTACCAATGCATAAAGTATCAATACTGCTACGATGGCACTGAGAGCAGCACTTTGGGTATACAAACAACGAGCTAAAAAGACATCTGACAATATAAGAATATAGCAAAAATATCTCAGTACTAATCTCAGTACTAATGTTTGAATCAAATTTAAATTGAATACCCTAAAAAAGCATACATACCTTCGAAAAATAAAATATAAAATTAATCAAACATCAAAGTATACAAATTACAATGCTTTTCAGGACTGTAGTTGCAAGTAAACATTTTCAGCTATGAATACTGAACTTTGCATCATGAAATCAACTATGAACCACATGCCAACATTTTCTGTAGGTTACCAGTTTCCATGTTCTCTTTTGAAACCGTACTTCAGCTGAATTACAAAGCACAAAGAAAACAGATTCATTGAAAATATATGAATGTGTTAAGTTCGCACCCTTTGAAAAAAAGGTGTGTTGTTGCATTTGAATGGATCTTGAAACCTTTCTGCGGTCACTAATAGTTCATACTGAGAACTTGACTGGGTCATTGCATGTTGCACCAATACCATAAGCTTTTTCATCACTTTTTAACAACATATTTTGACGGCAACACTTTGCAATCAAGAACAAGAAGACAACATAACCTTACCGAGCCAGGCATTAATCTGAATCCTGACAATGCGCTTGCTGATAATGGTAACAGCTCCCTTCCACCAATAGGAGGCTTTTCTATCAATCCTTGTAGGCTTTTAATAAACGAATGAAAACACAATGCATCAAAACTTGCAAATGTGCACGATGTACACAAGTGAACGTAAGCCAGTGAAAAGTATATACAACAAACACAAAAGCAAGACTTAGTCAGCCCCATTCAAGCCCCAACAAAAAGCTTGAAATGGACCGTGACTGACGTACAACATACATTTTATCAATCTATGAAGACACAACTATGAATAGCTTATAAGTAAAATTACAATGAGTTAAAGTATTGTCTGGTATCACTACTAAAACAAGAAAACTTACAACAGACTCCTGCACTTGTACTGATATATTATGCCCCATAAAAATAAGAATGTGACAGAAAGGCAAATGGCTAAATACAATATTGGAATAAAACCACAATGTAAGACAACTTTAAGTGTAAAAACAGAAAATTCTATTTTGCATTCTAAAATATATAAAGAGAGACTTTTGCACTTGGGTAAATTAACTGTTCCAATATTCTTGAGCAAAGGCATGATGGTGTTAAATATAAGAAAAACAGTAATCACGTATTAGCTAATTTAACCTTTTGGAAACTACTTACAAATTTGGAACAAAGCAAGCTTAGCTGTGTTCCAATACTTTATGCAACGTGAGCGAGTCAGCATTACCACTCCGAAAAGGTTTTCTGATAGTGAAACGAATTCAATTAACAAAACAACAGTACTTAATTTCCAAAGATAGCTTTTCAGCAACCATTTTAAGCCAACATTTATTTCAGCCTGATCCATTCTAGTTTATACAAAGACAATAATCTGTAATGTTAAAAAACAGGTTGATGATAACTACACAAAATCATACCTATACTTGACCTACAAAGGGTTTCTGTCACCCATCAACAAGATAAAATATAAGTAATAATTGCTACAAAATTATCAGAAATTTAACTAATTTAACTAATTTTGTCATTCTTAATTTTTACCTGTCTTCTGGTACAGACGGTGCATCAACATATCCTAAAAAACAGAAGAAACATTTGTAAGTAACTTCTGTGGGCAAACATCTCATAAAAAGTGCCTGATTTACCTTTGTCATGATAAAAGCATTCTTTCAGTAGTGTTTAAAGCAACCACCTATTTAAATGTTGCAACCAAAAAGGTTACACATATATAATATGTATCTATGTATATTTTATTAATGAATGGAGTGTTACTAAACAGCTGCATTCAGAGCGAGCCAACTAGGTTTGAACTTGCAGCTTCAGACTCTAAAGCCGACACTCAAACTAATGTGACATCACAACGTATGCATAAAAATCTAGCACTGACCAATGTAAAAGCTGAAAAACATAAAAACTGAATTAATGAATTTCCATCTTCCCCACAGCTATGTTTCTGATAGCATTAACAAGGGTTTTAGAAGTCCTCCACAAAGCCATTTGGTCAATAAAGGTAAAGAAAAGGCAAACTGCCTGTATCCCTAAGAGATCTTTGTTGATCGGGCAATTGTATTGCTGTAATGCCTGCTTAAAACAAAAGAAACTAAGAGACATTCTTAGACTATACCCCTAACATTATAAGATCCATGTGACTTTTTTCATACTTGCTTATCGATGCTAATTACCAAGTATCTAGTGATTACCAGGCTACCTCTGTTCCTGCTGCAATACTGTATAATATGCCGTGTCACCTACTGTGTGTTCATACGCAATTTGCAAAATCATGATACATTACTTAGAATGTCACTAATTCACAGAGAATTAATGACAAATAGCAAACCTTAAAATCAACGTAACTGTATTTAGGCCAAAGCACATTTCAAACTGTAATGCCAAGAAAGAAATACAAACAAGTAATCCACCTGGTAAATGAGGCAGAAAACTGCCCAGGCTTTCCTTTATTTTTCTGCCACAATACTTTTGATACACATCTTCTAGGCCATGCATTGCTAATTGATTATCACTTCCTGTTCCCTCTTTTGGGTAAGGTGCTAAAACAAAATAAGGATCCACTCATGAATGACTATAGTATGTATATCCAGTTGACTGCACTGGATCAAAAAGTGTCAAATAGATAAGAGTGACAGAACATTTGGAAATTAGATACAAAAAGTTTAATCATATAAATACATGTATTTTACAACAAACTATACTGGGACAATACAAACCGGCCTTTTCCTTTGATGCGGAGATCGCCCTTGCCCTTGCCGAATGATTTATGAGGCCTCTTGACCACCCTTGCAAAAACATGTTTTGCCCCCATTTTGTTTCTTTAGTTTCTAAACTATCTGATTTATAGCCATCCATTTTAGACAAAGACAGAAGCGATAAAGATAACAGCCTGTCACCAAAAAAGGCTTCTGTCAAACTTCTTTGACACTCCTTTCGCCAAAGTGGACAGTCCGTCGATTGTTTAGTCCGTATCATCGCAGAGTTCATTAATTGCTTGGTCTACCACTGCTTAGTCTCTATCATCGTATTTGTTTCAAGAATCGAATTTCTGCATCCTGGAACCAAATATTAAGGAAGTGTGGTCAGGCCAATACAGTAATATCTTGGAGGCCATTACAGTAATACCTTGGAGGCTGTTTGTGACAAAAACTTCTTTGAGTGGCGATTGCCCTCCTAAGCTTATTAACGTGGATGATTTACTGCCCTGGTGACAATTTTTATATGAAAAGGCCTGTACAAACCTGCTAAAACTGGTCAAATGCCACACTCCATCTCCATCTTTTTGAAAAGGGTACTGTCTAAGTCATGCTATCTGAGCATTACATTGCAGTCCAAAGAAAGTTAGGGTCCTTACATGAAACCCAAATCCTGACATGTTTGGGGTTGTGGCATCATTTTACATAAATGGATGCCATTCTGAGGTTTTAATCTCTACACTTACTTAGTTTGAAAGTGGTGCATTTGAGCATACACTGAAGCAATGTGATTATAATAAGAATTTGACACAAGCTTCCAAGGCATGACAGTTACCCAAGTGAGATATTATGCACCATGGTTAACATTGGGATGTGTCAACTTCTTATCACGTTATGAGTTCCTGATCAATAAAATGGTCAGATAACTTAAAATGCATTTTGAGGAAACACTTGTTGATATGCGATTGGCATTACATCAACTGTCACCTTAACTTGCCATTTAAGTTCATCTTCTTAAAATGCGAAGATGTTTTGATATCACTGCCTTTTCCACAGTAAAAAGTTGAATACTAAAGGGAAAAATAACTACCTTTTTCTCTTTTCAAAAGATGGTATGGTATACCAGAGTCAGTACTGAACCTTTTATACAGGTCTGTATGGAATAACTCGTTTTCCAGAGGTGCTCCATCACTAAAATGATTAAAGTTTGGAATATCCATTCCACATGATTTTCATCTCTGAAATAAAAAAATACACCAACTATATGCCACACACAAACATACAATGCACCTCTCTTGCATTCAAAGAGACTAATACATTAATACTAAAACTGAAGCATTATTCTACTCAATGAGAATCTTTGTGTCATCATTATAGCACGGGAAAA
This sequence comes from Chironex yamaguchii, assembly GCA_024741275.1. NCBI lineage: Eukaryota > Metazoa > Cnidaria > Cubozoa > Chirodropida > Chirodropidae > Chironex > Chironex yamaguchii. Next base: position 27,683 of record JANTCA010091131.1, read on the forward strand.
TGTGCACAGGAATGCACAAAGTGAGCAGCATAATAAGGGTGTAATAACTATCAAAACGAACTGATGTTTAGGCTGCTACTTGTTACTATAGAAGGACAAGTATGTGCACAGGGAAAGAGAGGAAAAAGGCAGAAGAAATAGCTACACAAAAAACATAATACTGGTTTTCTTCTCAGGTAAAATCTCAACATGTGTAAATAGGATGATCATCAGTATGCTGATGGGTTTGCCCTGACATGTCTGCCCAAAACCTAAATTTAGCTCGGCTGATCCTTCCACTAGACTGGGCATTGACTTTCAAGAGGAGACCATATTACATATTAGGGCTGCTTACTCTTTGGACAATAGGAAGATACATACACCTGTTAGAAGTACGAAAATATAATGGTAACATATCGAATATGAAAGTAAAGGTTACCAAGTATTGGGATACACAGCTCTCTAAAGCCCCAAGATTGGCCAATCATTAAGACAATGTAATGCAAATGTGCTGATAGTCAAGTGCAGAACCTTGGAGTTAAAATCAATTGCATTGGAGTATCGGTCAGAGCTGCCAAGACTCTGCAAAAAGACATGCATAATCTCCCTATGTGGTCATATTTTAGAAAACTAGGATAGCACAGCTAAAAATAGCCAGAAGCTATTCAACATTAACCATAAGCTATTCAACAGACCCCTTACACTCCACACAAAAATCTCATATCAAGATAGCAAAATGTACCATGCAAAAGACATTTCTTTCTCTTTACACAACTGTAAAGTAAAAGACAAGGGATTAACAATGCTTTTTGCCTAGCCTAAAATGCCAGGATCTTCAACAACACTTATTCAAGTCTTTTCAATCAGCACATTACATGGCAAGGCAGTAGGCAGTAAAATAATTCTACCAACTTAATTTGCTGCAATAAGCTTCAAATCGAAACAGAGTTTAACAGAGTAGACCACTACATATCCATCTATTATAACATCTTCCAATTAAGTTACATTTAGCCCAGGATCATGTCACACTACTAATAATTACTTCCGATCCACAACACTAGTGTAAAACGTATTACCTGACACCCCGATACCTGCTTAAAAGTTACGGTAACATCAATTTTGGTTTATCACGGACCAAGCAATCGATATAATATAGCGTTTGTATACGGTGCATTTGAGTCGCTAGGAATACTTATTACTTGATGGGTTTGGTCAAAAGGACGAAATACCAACCTGTTGATCAATAATAGTGGAAGTACTTTGCAGAATTAGACTAACTGACATTTGAGAGAGGAAAAATAGCCGTGCGTGACTATCGAACCTTTCCAAAATAACATATCAATCAGCTTAAAAGAAAGATATTATTGGGAACTGGGAAGTTCCCACAGGCCTACCGCTGATATACCGAAGCTTTACTTACACAGATTATAAGCTTCTCTAATCATTACACTTTTCATGAAATCCCCGCACACATGCCTTGAAAAATGTACAACAGTTAAACATATCCAATTAACAGATGCAAAGAACTCTTGTACAAACTTTTCCTGTCTACTCTTAGGCAGAGTGAAACTTAAACAAGACTTCTGTTTCAACCAAAAGGTAACACTTACCTGAGAGCGATTTAATACATCCACGGTTTTAACGTCATATATTTAATTTTCAAAGGTTCTCAGCTGGTCGTAGCTATTACTTTCTGATGTCATTTCGTCGAGATTAGTGTCAGTGAGTTGTTTCTCAACAACAAACAAACAGCAATATCAATTGCTGTATTTCCAAAGACATACAGATGCGGGAAACTGGACAGAACTGGATGTTACGGGGTCACCAAAACGGGGAAAGTGGACGGGGTTATAATATGAATAAAATACAGACAATTTTTGAAGTTATTATATCACTCTGGTAAAACATCATAATAGTTAAAGCGCTAAATTTGAGTTAATAGCACTAAGTTTGGTACGCATACACATTTTGACAAGATAAAAACGTTTTAAGTGTTGAGTCACTTACTACTTTACATTATCGTGTCGTCAACCTTATGCAGAACGCAAATAAATTGCATTTTAATATTCCTCGATTTGGGTTACTAAGAAACAGATATTATGGCCTTTGAATTTCAAGAGTATAATTATTATTAATATGAGAGTAAAGTGGGAGAGATTTTGAGAACACGCCATCGTCTAAGGTGGGGAACCAACGACATTCTACCTGAATTTATGAGATCCAAACAAAGAGGAAAAAGTACTTTTTCACCGTATTCAATAGGATTCCGAGTCAAGATCAAGATGAATTTGAAACTTTTATAATAAATTTTGAACTAATGCTATATAAAATGCAAGCTAAAGACATTAACCGTAGACATTAGTCTTCATCAGCTGATTTCTGAGCCAACACATAAAATAGGGGACTCCAAATCCTGCATTGATCTCATTTTTACTGATCAGCTAAATCTACTCATTGAAACTGGTGGGCATCCATCGTTACAAGAGCAGTGTCATCATCAAATTGTTTATGGGAGGCTATCTTTTTCAAATGTAGCACTACGTCCCTATACCCGTAGGATTTGATTTGGTATTATGATAAAGCAGACTTCGTTGGCATCATGAAAAGCATCGAAATGTATAACTGGCACGAGCATCTTGATACAATTAATTGTCCTAATGAACAGGTGAAACTGCTAAACGAAGTTCTATTGAACATTTATTCAAATTTTATTCCCAACCAATTAAAAACTCTTAAATCTCGACAAGCACTTTTGATAACACCTGCTGTTAAAAGATTTCTCAGGAAAAAAATATCATGCTTAAAGAAAATTTGTGAAAAATGGCCAGCCAGATGACAAACTCCGAGGAATTGAAAGTATGATATTTGAAGGTGCAAAGATGATCCAGAATGCTAAACAAAACTACCTCCGTAAGGCAGGTCAAACTTTAGCAAATCCTGGGACATCTAGCAAAACCTACTGACACTCATTCAACACTGTTCTTAATAAGGCAAAGATTCCCATGATACAACCCTTGTATGAGAATGGTATATTTATAACTGATTTTTCTGAAAAGGCCCAACTAACGACTACTTCATATTCCAAATGTACGACGATAGACACAGGTAGTGACATTCCACCGGAAGTCCAAGGCAATCCGATCCTAATAGGTGATTTGTCATCTCCGGGGAAAAGTTACTTAGAACTATTAGATCACTTGACCCAAACCAAGCACATGGCTGGGATGAAAGTTCCATAAGAATGATTTAATCAAGTGATGTTTCGTAAGCTACACCTCTAAAAATTATATTCATAAACTGCCTGAGACAAGGAGCATTTCCCGGAATATGGAAGTGTGTAAATGTTGGCCCGGTTCATAAGAAAAACAAAAATTCTAAAGAGCAACCATTGTCCTATTTCTCTCCTACAAATTTTTGGAAACATGCTCGAAAAACGTATGTACGATTCCTTACACTCTCATCTTGGTTCGTGTGTCTTGGTTAACCCCAACCAATCTGGTTTTCATCCTAATGACTCAACAGTCAACGAATTACTTTCCATAACACATACAATTTTCAAATCATTTGACTGGATAATTCTAAACCTCTTGATAGGGTGTTGCATGATAGTTTTATCTAAAAGCTAAAAAAATGTGGCGTCCCTGGACAATTTATCTCTCCAGTCCAAAGTTTCTTCAAGGATCGTAAACAGCAAACTGTTTTAAACAGACAATGTTCTAGTTGGGGAGATATATCAGCGAGAGTGCCCCAGGGTTGTATATTAGGTCCATTGGTATTTTTGTGTATATGAATGATTTTACTGCTGACTTAAAATGTCAAGTTAAGCTTCTCGCTGATGATGCGTCCTTATTTACGGTCCAAGAATTAAATGCAGCTGTTGAAAGCTTAAACCATGATCTTGAGTTGATCAAGAAGTGGGTCCAAGATTGGAGGATGTCATTTACTCTGACCCACAAAAACAAGCTGTCGAATTACTATTTTCTATAAAAAGATATAAACTAGACCAACCGTTATATTTTTTAATGATATACTAGTGAAGAAAGGAGCATAAACATCTAGACTTAACCCTGGACTCGAAGCTTGCCTTTACAACTCGTATCAGATCTGCTATTTCTAAAACGAGAAGGCGTACAGGTCTGCTGAGGTATCTGTCCAGCTATCTGCCCAGACATACTTTAAACGAATGCTACAAAATCTATGTGTGGTTCCACCCTGACTACGGGGATATTATCCATCATATTCCAGCAAAAGAATGAGAATTTAGTCAAAATATCACTTTGCCAAACCTAATTCAAAAACTTGAATCTGTCGAACACTCTGCTGCCCTTGCTGTAACTGGAACATGAAGGGGAACATGGCCGGAGAAGCTATACGGGGAGCTTGGCTCTGAATCATTAAGTCCTGGTGGATAAAGTAGACGCGTGTCCTTGTCCTATACGTTTTTGAATAATTTTACCCCCTTGTACACAAAGGAGCCAATCCAATTCATCAGTAGAATTACTGCCTTCGCGATCAGGATGCTATTGGGCGGATAAGGACAATAATTGAAAAATTCGAAACTAGTTTCTATCCAAATTGCATCTCTGAAGAGAATAAACTTAATCCTGAAACCAGGCTTGCAACATCCGTTGCTGTTTTTAAGGCCAAGGGTCTATCAATAATTCGCCCCCTTTCAAAATTTGCCTTTGGCATTTATGAACCACTAGGCATATCGTATCTTTGATTATCTTTCACAAGTAAGACTCGGTCTCAGCAAGTTGAATTATCAAAAATTTAAGCACAATTTGAGGGATATTGTGAACCCAATGTGTCCAACTAATTATGGCAGTAATGATACGGGACGCTTTTTGTTGCTATGTCCGTCACTTCATGCCCAACGGAGAGATCTTCTCCCTAGAGTTTCACATTTATTATGACCTCTTTTCAGATCAACAGTGTGTCAGATATCGAACTAATAAGGCTTTTAATGCACGGTGTTGAAAACCTCTCGGATAACATGAACAAAAATATACTCGAATGAACCCTAAATTTCATCCACAAAACTGGAGGATTTGACTGATTACGCTAATATTTGAAATTTTCCTTCCTAAAAGTCACAAAGTCCCTTTCTGTCCTTTTCAGAGTGCTTTACATTCTGGTTCGCAGTTGATGTCGAGTGTCACAGCTGATCTCCCATACTTGAAATCCCAACAAGCACTGGCTCAGTGTTTTGGCTAGTGTGGTCACTGACAGTTTCGAAATTTTCTTTTCGTTCCTTATTTATCGGCAAACGTATTGTATTTTGCTTTTTGTAATCGTATCTTTAATATTAGTTGAGTTCTTTGTCTTTTATGGAATGGCTTCGAGGTAGTCAAGATATGTTGCTCCTCGGTTTATCGTCCTTGTAGTGTAGTATAGTGTTTTGTAAGTAGAGCTGTAGTAAATTCGTCCTTGCAAAACTTTATATTCAATTTAAAGAAGAAAACAAAAGCACTATTGTGCTTCCTAAACAAAATACTCTGAAGACCGAGCCATGGAGACGTTGTTTCTCAGAGTGACTTTATAATGTCATAATTTGACTATTTCGTCATTAAATATCTCTACAGCCAGAGAAGAAGTACTTATGGTCGATATTTAGGTGACTCCAGCTAAAAATGAAATGCCAATAGAATTTTACGGATGCTTCCATGATATCATTGAATTGATTTCTGACAAGGACGAGATTTCCACTTCCCAGAAGGAAGATCTTATTAAGTTAGTTTTAAACAAATGAACAACAGACACAGACCAAATTCCCTTGCAGGTAGAAACGTAGAAGAAAACTGTCATATAACTCGAGACCTCGTCCAATATGCCAATTCCAAAAGAATCAAGATATTAATATGTCACCCACGTCAACCAAGAAAAAGGTTTTGACTGCGGAAGTGTCAGCAAAATTAATGAACAGAAGATACAACAACTCTGAGTTGGATAATAAAAAGGACACATTGACAGATCATACAACATCAAGTGATTAGGTCCAAAGTCTTACGATAGGAAAAATACCAAGAAAAACCTACATAACTATGACGGATACTACAATATGGTTATCAAAAAATCATCTTAAGGCGTAGCTGTAAGCTACCTATTATTACTGATAGTGTAAACTGTTCCTATCACTTTTGTGGTGCAGAACTATGGTAATAAATTGTGGAGAAAGAAAATCTTTCATAGATACGCCCTTTCAAAAATTTGGGAGCATTTTAGAGTGCTCATACTTTTAAAGCCTTTGAGTACTCACATAATAATAGGAATCATAGAACCTGGGTATATAACTAGAAGAAAACCTGTCCCTTTATTTGAAAGTAGCACTAAAATACACTTCCTAGATGACATGTCAGTACCATCACTAATGGATGCTCTAATCAAAATTGCAGTGACTTTCTTACAAAATGGATTACGTACAACTTTCTTACAAACATTACATGAGGTATTAGTGCTACACATGTAGTCTACATGTCTACAACATGATTACGCTTATCATATCATCAGCAAAGTTTGTATCACGTTGTGGATAATTAAGTTTACCATATCATCACCAAAGTTTGTATCAAGTTGTGGATCATTATGCTTATCATATCATCACCAAAGTTTGTATTACGTTGTGGATGATTATGCTTATCATATCATCACCAAAGTTTGTATCAAGTTGTGGATCATTATGCTTATCATATCATCACCAAAGTTTGTATCACGTTGTGGATGATTATGCTTATCATATCATCACCAAAGTTTGTATCA
>JANTCA010091132.1:0-13371 GCA_024741275.1 Chironex yamaguchii
ATCTATCTATCTATCTATCTATCTATCTATCTATCTATCTATCTATCTATCTATCTATCTATCTATCTACATATATAGTTTACTGGAAATAAACGCTTAGATTTATTTCCTTATTTAGCTATTTTATCAATTATTAGTTGTCCTTGAGACATTGGGTGGAAAACGCGGTCTTATTAAAAACTTGAAAATGATGATCACGACGAACAACATTTAGAATTACAAAAAAAAGTCCCTTGTTGATTATTCCATACTTTTATACGAACAAATATGGCTCACAAATTTATTCATTAAGATATTACATGGATTCTGCGAGGACCTTTCGAGACGAGCTTGTCTCATCTTGGGCTAATGAAAAGAAAATTCAACTATCTATCTATTTGTGGATTTGGAGGGAACCTACACGTGAACAGTGTTTTAGCGTAGACTACAACTGTTACAAAAAAACTAAAAATGCATTAATTGTAATATATATTACACATTTTAACTCTTAAATTAGTACGTAAGAGCAGTTTTTTAAACTTATTATCGAAATGTGAAGGAAATATGAGATCTGTCTCATTTCTAAGGGGCTTTTAACTCGTACTTCGTGATTTGAAGTCCTTGAAATCATCCTCGATAAAGCCTCTCTCGTTTTGGAACATTAATATTTTTTATTTGTATTACACATTTGAAGTCGTTACTGAAGTGTATTTTTTATTTTGTCACGTCCCGTAGCCTACGTCTTCGACAATCATTTTCATTACTGGAAAATTGTTTAAATAATCACCTTACCAAGCAAGACTGAAGTGAAACATCTGTGGTACTGTCCTTTATTCCAAATTTAAATTCAAATTAACCTTGTCTCTTTTTGAACACTTTAGGTTAATCACTCTTCTGTTTGAGAATTTTTGGAGGAAAAGATTTAATGTTACTAAGCATGGCGACATTACAAGATTAGTGTCTAGGATACGTAGACATAGGAAACTTCATGACTTCTTTCTGCGAAGAATTTAAAAAGTAAAAGGGTTTCTGGTTTATGATGGTTTCTTAGAAATAGTTGCATATATTTTTGGAATGCTGATTGTCCATGACTTCTTAAAAGTATTATTTCACGATACTTTTGTTCTAATTTTATAGCACGTTTGCAGTCATTTCAGCATGATTGCAATATATGAGTCTATCGTCTATTATAACCATGGTATGGCAGAATTCTCTCCGTCAAAATGTCAGTGGGAAGCCATCTAAAGCTATATGTAGATGTCTGGTTTCTGTCAAAGTGCTTTGTCAATTCTCAACGTAGGTAGTTTTCACTCTTTTTGTTTCCCTCTGGAGAGTGTGCCACTGTTACAGTGCTGACAATTAGCCATCTGCTCTTGCATATCAGGCAAATCCGTCGTTGTTTGCCTCTCGTTCCTATGTACTCTTCTGTACCCATCATGATATTTCCAATCCGCACTTTCCAGTCCGCACTTTCCAACCCATACTTTGTGACCCGTACTTTCCAATCCGCACTTTCCGATTTCGTACGTTCCTCAAAGGTATTCACTTGCCTTTGCTTGACTGCCTTCAATAACCTAATTATTTCATCTGATCATTCTAATATTTCATCATATGTCATACCTAATACAGCTTTTTTGATCTACGAGGTAGGACAACAATATTGCATGCGGGAGACTCCGACTGTGAACCCCCATAGCCCCCAAAACAGAGCCATTAGTGAAAAACGTGAAAAGAAAACTATACTCATTTTGAGCTACTATTTCGTACGTTCCTCAAAGGTATTCACTTGCCTTTGCTTGACTGCCTTCAATAACCTAATTATTTCATCTGATCATTCTAATATTTCATCATATGTCATACCTAATACAGCTTTTTTGATCTACGAGGTAGGACAACAATATTGCATGCGGGAGACTCCGACTGTGAACCCCCATAGCCCCCAAAACAGAGCCATTAGTGAAAAACGTGAAAAGAAATCTATACTCATTTTGAGCTACTATTTCGTACATTCCCTAGAATACACGTAACCTAGGTATCTATTTATCTTCTTAATTCGCAACCATCTTCACCTCACTTGGTTTTAGGTATTTTAATTTCCTTACTCTCCCAGCATGACGTAATGTGCAAAACGAATATGCATAAACGCGTTAGTAAAATCTGATGCAGCCAGACAGACAGTCCAGGTGGCTAAATAGTCACGTGTTCGCAGCATTTGACCGGAGATTGGAAGGTCCTTAAAAAAATGTCAGATTTTTCTGTCTTTTCTTGGTGTAAAATTGATAATGCTCTGTATTTGAAACTGATAAATCCAGCATAAGAACCGGTATTAGAAATGCTACCTTATATTTTGCTATACACTTTTTATTTCCTTGTAACGTCATCGAGCGGAAACATAGCTATTTGTTACAAAACGAACACAGTAGAGCCGTCATAGAAGACGCTAAACTACTTCTTGGTGGTAAGAATCATCTTGCCGAACTTAAAAATTATTACTGACAAAAGCAAGATGTATAATTTAAATAATGGAGCCTATCATGATTTCTCCAATTAAAAATAGTAGGCACATAGAATATATCCTGCCATTCCTCAACCATGGACAGCAGTTCAGTTCTTGCTTACAATGATATAAAAGGCTGAAGGCACGTGATATCCAACTCCTCGCGACGTGCTCAGCGATATCAGAGGCAATTTTTTATGACGGTCATCTTGAAGGATGGCAGAAAGGTAGCTGTTAAGGGAGCAGCAAAGGTATGTATGACCAGGACTGCCCATATTTAAAAATTTTATACCATAGACTAGGGTAGCAACAAATTATTATGTGTATCAGAATTATTGGTGGAGGGGGATGAAAGATTAATAATCAGAAGGATTGAAATAATTGCGATGGGGAATAGTAAACATAAATTGAAGGTAATACAACTTGATGTTTAACGACTATATTGAAAGTGCAACCGATGCTTTGAATCCGTTTCTTTCGAGAACGCCTTCCGTTACTTCAGGGAACCTCTAATACGTTTCTGGATGACATTAACTAGACAAACCTTTCGTATTCAACCAAAAACGTTACTGATATTTGACAAAAAACTATCCTCCTTATCATTAGTATCACGTGATACAGATTTTCGAGGGACAATGACCCACTGTAAAGACTTCTAGAACATTTAACATTAATAAGAGAGGGTTCGAATACAGACGAAGGGTTGGACATTTTTTGTAATATTAATTAGTGGGAGCGGACATTTCTTGCAGTTTCAAGTCTATTGTTACAGGTTTAAGCTCACAAAGTGGATAAATTCAAGTTTTTAAAAAAATACTTGTGAATTTCATAGCAATTCATACTTCATAGTGGACTTACATGATTCAGTCCTGGAGTCTATCGTTTCTTTAAGATATTATGCCAAGAATTATATATCCTAATAACATCATCATTCAAAGAGATTTTGCGAGGCTTATTAAAAGATTATTTGAAAATGCATATACTTGACTAGCCTTGCCAATAGATAGGATTTTTCAGAAAATTTTGGTCTAAAGCTTGCCAGATCTGGAAGGTCTAGTCATCACACTACTACGCTAAAAAGGTTTAACTATACTAATTTACAAATATAAAGAATAAAAAGCGCCCATTGTTACACTCGCTGACGCATTATCAATTAGTTAGGAGTATTGGAATGACGAGGAAGGAGCTAGTAGCTACTCTTCGATATCTAATAATAATCCTCATCCTGTTTACTAAATTCCAAAAATATTTCGGATAACCTCTCTATTATTCGGATATATCACTCAATATTTTTCACATTTCTACTTTAGAAAGGTTCAGTTATATATCGTCGTTAATGATTATTCTGTAACTACTTTTTCCACCAGCAAACTCTGCGGATGTAAATGAACACAAGTTAAGGGACTTGTTTTATATGTGTCGGAAAGCACTTTATTCGTCTCCAGCGGTGGATTGTCACCTAAGTTAAACCCTCAACCGACGTATTTTCATCCTATCACCCGCTTATAAATATTACATTTTAATCCAATCTCTCCCCGTACCGAATCCAATTTCATCTTTTCTCGAGACCTAGAGCATATGCCTGCAATTTATATTTAAATGAAATAATGGTTGCTCGATTTTTCGTTTTGCCACTATTTAAAATGGCCGCCAGACGTTACATATGCCGTACATCTTAAGCAAGAGGTGGACATCCAGCGCCATCGGGGCTTTAATATCGTTGCTTTTCTCATAAAGTTAGGACGGAGAAATGACATCAGTCAGTCACGACTAACTCTGAGATTGCTGTAGCTCAAGCTAAAATCAATCAATAGGAGCAAGATGTCAGTTAAACCATGACAAACGCACGTATACATCTCGATGTAAAACCACACCTGCTATGATCAGAGTCCATAAGCGTTTCAATCTGGCTTTAGACATTAATCTCAGTAACTTTCAATTTCGATCTAGTCATACCAGGTGTCCTGGTAGCTTGAAGGTTTAAACATTTGCTTTCTAAGCTTCTTTTTGGCGCAATCACCCACTTTGGACATGCCTTTGGTATTCTTTCTTCCCTTTTAGCATGTTTCTTCTAGAAGGAAATATCCTTCATCAAATGATAATCGAGTACCCTTAAACCAACTTAATCTAAACTGGTATGAACCAGATATCCTAAAGTCTTCATGGAATGGAGTTGTACAAACCAGCATAAATTATATCTACACTGCTGCCCGAAACCAGTCCTTCAGAAGACACCTGCCAAAAAAAGCCAAGGTGGCATGCGTGAATAAATTTGAAGCGTGAACAATCATAGTTGAAGGCGAACTCTTTCTGTATACAGAGCACTGCTTTTATGCTTTAAACATAAAAAATTCCAAATCCTTAGATGCACAGATGACTTTGCCCTGTCAATAATCCAAAAAGTAATCCCTGTGTACAGTTAAGTGAATTCTGAAGTTTTTCAGTGAGTATTGACCAGTGAAAGAGTTGCCACCTTTTACTGACGTTTTCAGTTTGCAGGGTTGTTAGGAAAATAGTTTTCTATCGAGGCCTCTGTCTAGATATAAAGTTGTCTTACAAGAGCGTAGCTGCATAACCGATCAGGAAGAATATGTTAGCACTTATATAGAACACCTTAAGAATCTTAGCCTCTGTCTTACAGAAAACGTACCAATCCACTTGGTGTCGAAATGGCCACGTAGTTGCAAAATCAGACCTGGTTTTATTTGTCATGTGCTTTGTAAAGGAATTCCCTTTGAAAGTCGAGAAAACCCATAAATGGAAATCTAAATAAGAATATTTTTGGTTTGGTGGGAAATTGTATAGTAGCTGCTTCATATCTGCCGTCATCAAAACATTACCGCTATATATTCTACATTTCGGTAGGCCATAGGAAGTTATAAATGACATTAAAACGTTTTCTCTTTTTTTATCAAATGTACCACGCTGCTTTTAACCTACAATCGTATGTGAGGAACGTCTTTCTACACGTTTTCGTGACGCGCGAAATTTTGTAAATTTTGTGATACTTTCCTTTTTTATCAGATATGTTTCTTTATAAACCAAAAAGAAGTATCTCAATATCGTCGAGAAAAATCTACAGTAGAATTTAGAAAAACAAAACAATCCAGGTCAAAGGAAGAGTAACAACTTACTAACATGCAGCGCTACATAGCACCAAAGGTAACTAAAAAACCAACGGAGATGACGCAAATTTTGATGGTGATGACGATGGGCATGAAGACACAGCACATATTGAAAGTAATGAGGAATTTTTTTCAAAATGATAGAACAGGCGAAAGAAATTATCATACATAGATTCTTTAAAAAAATCTCTCATCCAGACTATCATTTGGTTGACTCATACTCCATATTATGCAAAGTATATTCAATTTCATTAGTCATTCGAATTAGCTCAGCTGCTGCGGAAAAATCATTTTCAGACTGCAAAAGTGTCTAGTGTCACTGCTTTTAATGTCTATTGAAAGAAAAATCTTCCTTTCTGCAAATATGAGTTTGGGAGAAATTACTTTGGCAGACGTATGTTTATCTTAATCAGTTGGCTATCTTCCTTGGTGTCCGTCATTCTAATGGCATCTTCCGTACTGGTTTTTGTCAAGTGGGTGTCATTGACTTTCCATATACCTTTTTGCATTTAAATTGCGACTTAAAAAGGATGTGACCCGGAATAAAGTAGCAAGGGTTTAAATGTGCTTTTATAAATGTGGTTTTTCAAGATTTTAATTACCTTCTGCAAAAGGTTACTTTCAGGGCATTGATATGAAGGCAGTTGACTGTAAAACGTCATTCAAGACCTGGTTGTTTTACTATTCACAACCCAAGATAAATTGTGAATAATTTCCACCTGTGCCATGGAGGTTATTAACTAAACATGGGAAAAAGGTAGGAGTATGTAATTATATGGCAGCGGAACGGATGTTCTCAGCAACCGAGAACGTGAGCAGTTTAGGCGTCTTTCTGCAATCACTTTCACCTTCAGTTCATGAAACCTTCTCTGCTGTAATTTATGTTTACGGAAACTCTGGTTTCTTTACTTAGATGCTAAAGACATTAGACTCTGTCACATGACTAAGGCCTTATTGGTTGAATATACGCGGATGGATCGTTATCTTCTTCCAAAAGGCAGTAAAGTTAAAAATTTTGTCTACTTTAAATTTATATACTAGTTCTACGGCACTTCAATTTTTGAATCATCTGCTGTTAACTGAACCATGCTGCTTTTGATAAAGAATGATGAAATAGAATTTGAATATTATCATATGTTTTTGTTTACGATAGTGAAAGTGCCATTCAGCTCCATAAATTTGGAATACACAATTTGCAAGTTGAGGACACTGCGTAGAATGTTTTTCCCACTTTTACCAATTTTCTGGCTTTCACAACTTGTGAATATTGTATTTCTGTTGTATTTTGGATACTAATAGTCATCTTCAACTCTTTTTGCTTACTCTGTTAAGAAGAAGTGAGTGTTCCAATTTTATCCGATATACCCGACAGCATAGTATAATCGTACGGCTACAGTAAACAATCCGATTTGTAAGCAAGTAATAGACACATCTAGCACTTTCTAGACCTTCCACTTGGCCATAGCGTTAGGTGACATTTCAAAAGATTCGTAATAACAGGAGTTTTAGCAAAGTTTGTTTTTTATCCTTAACTGAGATTATGTCAACTAATTCATACTTTCTTTAGCGAAGTTTTTAGGTAACTTTGCTTTGGTGCCATATTGTCAGTATAACCATAACTTTGAGAAAGACTTTTACAATTACACTTTATTCTGTAAGGCAATCGACAGCGAGAGTGATGGTCTTTTGAGCCAATGAATGCGCTCCTTTGAGATTTCACTGTCGTTCTATACTACAGATCACGCATGGAAATGAATTTTCGTTATCCTATGCCCAATCTGTTTTGCTACAGCAAGATATTGATAATAAAATTATATTCCTTGGAAATAAAACTATGAGTTTCAGGTATAGGCTAAACTGATCTGATTGATTTAATGTGTCATTATCACATCTAGTTCTTCTGCATGCAGCATTCGATCTTATTAACCTAAACATCTATTTTCGGCAGGCTTACCAGTTAAACATTGCAGTTTCCTGCATTTTTAAAGCCGTATTTACCAAGTTTTGAGCAAAACCTAAAAGTCCAAACTAACAACCCCTCAGCTGTTACCTCTTCTAATCCTTAACGATAACATCTGCGAATATCTTTAAATAGAATCTTCCATTTACTCTGCGTATACATATAATCTGTAATGTTAAAAACTTGAAAGGTAAAAGAAAGGTAGTTAAAATTTCTAATTAAAAAATTCTTCATGTGCCATCCTCTGCGCATACTTATAATTCGAAACGTTAAATACTTGAAAGGTAACAGAAAGGTAGTTAAGATTTCTGATTAAAAAAATGCTTCCCCCTACATGATCCATACGAGATTTAGTAATACCAATCTTAATTGTAGTGATTGAATTTTTTGAAGTCAAATTATTTGAAAGAATTGCATTATTTTAAAATTAGATTTGTTTAAAACTCAGCTGCCTGGCTTGAGTAGAAACAATAAGGTGTTCCACCTGTTAAGATATTTTTGATGGATGTGTTGTGTTAGTTGAACTTACGGGTAAGTTGCAAGCCTGAATCTCTACCTGCGAAATAAGCCCCTACCTTCGTACATGGAGTGCACCATAATTTCTGTTGCAGTTTGCTGTCATGCAATCCAAAATAAGATGACACCAGATGACCTGATGATTCAATATCCAATTGCTTTAATCCTAAAATTGCTTTAGGATTAAAGTTAAGGAAGCCTATAAACTAGCTATTCCTACACAGCTGTTCCAAACGCAATTTACGTGAAAAAGTTTAGAAATGTTCCCTGTGTACGCCCTCTATCAATCGAAGAACTTTACATGAAGAGGGCATTTCAGAAGAACTCATCTTAATACTAAAAATTACACACATCCAATAAGTACATTGCTTAATTCTGTCTTTAAACAGAATAGTACTTTTACGTTTTCCTGCAAAAGTTGCTATATTGTTTTGAATTTTTTTCCTTTCCTTTAGCCTAAAGACCCGTCAATAGTTGACGATATCTGCAACTTTTGCAGGTCTAGTGAGCGGCTTTGTTCCATACGACAAACATTCAAGCAACGACAAATTAAGGAACTTCAAGAAGAGTTTGTCATGAAAGAGTAGGACAAAACTGTGACAAGATGAACGTTACTTTAATTATTATTTATCTTTTGATGTTGTGAGGAACATTGAGTATTTTGAATGGATTGATTCCCTGGTGCTGTTGATTCATAAAGCTATCTAAATCGCCTTGACAATTATGCTCATTAACTCTGCTCATCTAACGAATATTTTGATGAGTCTATTCTTCTTATATTCTGATAATGAATGTAAAAAAGATTAGCAGAAAGGGAATTTTAAGACATAGTATTACTTTGTATCTCGCGATGTTACAAGCAGCTGTTTTATTTTTAACTTATAGCAATTTTCTTCTGCAATATTTGAATAAAGATGTTGCCGTAAACTGAAAGGCATGACAGGGATTTAGCACATGTCGTATGAGTTACGTTTTTCGTCTTCTCAGCATGTATATTTAAAAATACGTAGTCTTGCATAGTGACATAACAGGGTACAGACACGGAAAATATTTAATAGACTTAATTCATTGCTTTTTATTTATGTGGTTGTGGTCCAGGTGGCAGTTTATTACCAGTGAACCAGAGGGTCCTAATTTAAGCTCATTTGAGGGTAGACTCTCTCACCACTCTCAGCAAGTACAATTTCTTGTCTGTTCTCTCTAAAAAGTGTTATATATACTGTTTAAGGTAGACATGATAGATAAAGAGTGAACAACATCGATAAGTAAAAAGTAACTTCCTACTCCATACAGGAACGCATATGGCATTCCTCGTAAGAGGATGATGCACTTTTTAAAAAAAATTTAGAAAGCTGTTAATCAGCTTTCAGTGGATATCATTTTGCCTTGGTATGATCAGAATGTACCTGAACTCTTTTCCTGTTGGGAACTAGGCACAAGTATGTCGTGACGTCATATCAACTTTACTAGTGAAGATTGACAACACATGCACTAATAACTTTACTTCTGTTTCTCATGCGAGGGCACTCGACTTCTTTATAGAACATCTTGAGAGGAAGCAAGTCGTAACGCAACTACCAGAAAAAAGACAAGAGACAATCTTGTCAAGATCAAGGTACTTGGCGTTTCAAGTACACTATATACTCAGACGGTATGACTGAAAGTTGCAAAGGGATCTGTTATAGTTTTCTTGTATCTACATGAAACAAGCGCGTTACATTTTCGTTATTGTTGGTCTTGAAAATCCCCATTCCGAGTCAAAATGATAAGCCATTTCTTTGTTTATTCTGCAGTCTTAGACAGAGCAGCATTCTGTTCTTTGAACAAATTCTTATTCAATTATATGCTTTGTGAAATCACGTCGGCCTTTAGCATGACTAACTATTAAGTCTCTGTGGAGGCCTATTGGGAAAAGATCTTCCCAGAGGATGGATAAATAGGGCTGGTCTGGTATGATACAATCTTCATGACTTGCTAACATCTGCATACTACTTTATCAACGGCTTCAATTCATGGTTTTATCGCTAACATTAAACATTTTATTGGCATGTAGACAGACGATGATATCCATTAAACTGGATTTTAACTGAGCCATCATGACATTCTACTGATACTGATAAATATGTCATTTGGACGATAACTACATAGTGGGTCGTCCAGGCCATTCCATTCGAGCTAAACTAGGCCATCTAGGTCTTTCATTCCGTAGGTATTGTAAACATAATCTCTGATTTAATTTTGTTAAATTCTAACTAAGCATGCAGGCCATTCTGGTCTTGAAAATGTGCCATGCTTGTGACTTTGATAGCCAAACATGGAAATAATGCATTCGTTATCAATCTGTATTTGAGGAAAATGTCTAAACCTTGGAATGATGAGGGGCGGATATAGCGTGAGTTCCCTGACGTCGAAACTTCCTTCGAAGACTTAAAATCACTTTGTTGTACAATGTAATGCAGTATACAGAATATTCATTTCAATGCTTCGTAATGGCCTAAAACTTGTCCTACCACTACAATATTTCTATCAATTAATAGTTAGTATTTTAAGCTAATCGAAGTGAAGCAAATATGAAGCCACCAAATTCCTTATTTCGCTTCACTCTTCTCCGATCTGATCTGTGACCTTTTGAAAACAAACTCAAGATTGGAGCCTGTCCCTACCTGTACCTGTCCATAAAAGTGGCATACAAGTTTTAATCAATTCTTGTTTCAATGTAATATACATGAAGCACGTGGAAGCGCAAACCTCCGTGAAGCTTTGCGTAAACGTACCTGTAAAGATCTATGTCGCATGACTATCGACTTATAAGTCAAAAATTCCTGGACGGATCGCTCTCTTTGCAAAGAAAATGTGGTAAAGTTTAAATTTTTATATTTCACAGATTATAAGCAAACCGCACGGCACTACAATTTTGTGAATCAAAAACGTCTCGAAGCCCAGAAGCTCATACACTAACTTACCCTTTGCCGCAGTATCTAATTCCAACATAAGGATGGATTCCACTTATTATTTGAGTCCTTTATCCTAGAATAATACCGTTAGACTCCAAGACGCTGCTATGGCTATAATAGCTTTACATTCATTAAAGAAATTGGCATGTTCTCTAATAGCAGCTGTACGGATCTATCTTGTATCTCAGACCCAAGGGTCAACAATAATATATGTTCACGTTAATTTCATTTCCCACCTTGGCAGGCATAACGTTACTCTATAAGAAATGTTTTGAGCTCTCGTTATAAATGCAATAACGCAATGTGTCGATTCTTTGAATACAGGTCCGCCATGAAAGAAGATAGGTCAGATCAGAGACGTAAGAGAATTTGCACTGCACTTTATACTGATGGTTATCGTTATCACCTTACAGTTTCTATTGTCATAAACATCAACCAAAATGCCCTATCTGACATGAATCCGTCAAAAAGTCTTGGATCCAGACGGTGATTAGACCTATCCATTTCTTGTAACCCACGTTCTCTGAAAATCCCATTAAAATCCGTTCATGGGCGTTCGAGTTTCTTAACAAACGAACAAATGGACAAACGGACATATCAAACAAGCCGGAAACATGACCTCCGCTTTGGCAGTGATTCAATCATTGAATTGAATCATTTAGCATCAGCAAATTATTTTTGCTGAAATGTGCTATGTCAGTTCAAATCAAAAGTAAAAAAGGGTTCATGAAGTGCCTCTTGTTTGTGGAATCCATTATCTTACTGTTGATGGATTATCTTAGTTCTACTAAGTAAAGCCGTACAACACTAGCGTTAGAATGCGTCGGGGGTTTTTTATTACATTAGAAGCATATCTGAGAAGGACAGTACTTCTATGGGCATCAGTTCTTCCATGCCTCTTCAAACTGTTTTTAATTCCATAGCATTTTTCCACTGCCTAAAGCCTTGTTCTATAAACGCACTCTCCTGTTTAGCTTTTGTTCCAAAGTGGTAGAATTCATGGCATATGAATGCATCGGAAATCTCTGAGTACTCCACCCACGAATGTCTTCGATAGAAAGAGGGTTTAAGCTGCTCAAATTTTTGCCAAGTAGATATACAGCGTTGATTGGCTCTGTAGAGACTTCCTCAAAGCTTTGGGAAATGTCACTGGTAGTCGGTAGTCGTATCCGGAAATATGATGGCTGTTTATCTGTGGCTAAACCACTATTTTCACTATCACTATCCTCATCATGATCCTCATTGCCATCCGGCACGGGTCTTCATCGCGCGTGAAGACATGTTAAACACAGATTGATCTCCTATTTTGATTAACAAACTTCGTTAATTATTTTCATCCACAATGTTTTAAATTGAAAAGCATTATCAAAAAAACTCCTTCCACAGTGTCCCCCGAACTCAGACTCACCGTTGCTTAATTTATTGCAGCAGTCAATGCATTTTAAGAATCTGCTTTTCTTATCAGAGCCACACCAGCAGTTGAGGCAAAAGGATTTGAAACTAATTTTTTGCTTGCCTTGCAAAAAGGAATTGGTTTCCTCTGTTCCATGTAGTCACCATGGTATTATCTGCTGTGTGAATCTCGATACTCTGACTTGAAGATTTCTTTACACACCAAATACTTGATTATTTTTCTATTCTTTCCCATCACTTACAAGTTACGTTTCACTTGAACAGTCTCAAATTCTAGTTACCTATCTAAAAATTGAGATGAACTTTGAAAACTAAATGCTTTCTAATCTGGTAATGGTATATTACTGTTGCTTCTTTCTGGTTTTTTTTTTCAAAATAGAGCGTGTTGGTAAACAAATCATCAACTATTGCAATGGCCTATTGTAGTAAACAAAATATCCATGGAACTTTATGGAAGTACAATATCAGTGTTTACATGTTTAATTGTTATTTGGCGCCTTTTATATTCTAAAGTAATACGATCGGGTGACGGTTTTTCAACAGTCTTCAAACAAAAATTTTTTATCTTCGGCAAATCCAAGTACCGACAATTTCTTTTTCTTCTTACATTTGGCTAGTTCTGGAGTGTCTTTAGAATTTTTGATGGCAGCTGCCTCCTTGACAACCTACAGCACTCTGCGAGGGAGAATTCTCAGCGGTTATGGAAACAAGTTAAAAATAACGGTGTCTAAAAAGTGTTAATGCTTCCTGTTAAGAATATATAAATTTCGTGTAAGTTGACTGTATAACTTAAGTTTTTGGAAACTCGTTGCTTTGACTTCAACTCTAAGCAGCAACGTATTCATACAAGACAATCGCCTTGAAAATTTGCGACATTGCGCTAAAATCATACTTAAAAGCTTTTTTCGTCTGACACTCCTCAGAGTA